>SNQJ01S0050594.1:51822-78540 GCA_010110895.2 Picea sitchensis
TGGAGCAGTAAGACAGTAGCAAATATCTTGATCATCCGGATCAGGGATATTTCAATGAGTATATGGTTGGGAGTTCCATGCACAACATTAATTCGAGAAAGTTGGAACAAAACGAGGTCGGCATGAAATATATAGAGTGGGTGTGTGAGTCATCTTTGAGTTTGAAAACCCAGCTCCCATATCGTCAATGCATGCATATTTAAATATGACACTACCATGACACCATAATGATGCCATCAACGCATGCAATACTTACTGACATTGATACAACACCATCTTGACATGCATATTTTTATGGTGTTTATTAAACAATGAATGAAAAGAGGGATTTTTCATCACAAGTATGACACACATACATTGTATATACAATGTAGAACCTGAAATAAAAATGAAAAAAGGCCGATTCAAACTTAAAACTTGTGTCACCCAATTTGTGTACTTTGAAAGAAAAATAGGGTTTATGGTTTACATGATGAATTGATTATGGAAACAAGTGGGTGTGTGAGTCATATTTGAGTCTAGAAACCCTTCCATATCATTAAGGCATACAAATACTCTATCC
The DNA here is from genome assembly GCA_010110895.2 of Picea sitchensis. Classification (NCBI taxonomy): domain Eukaryota; kingdom Viridiplantae; phylum Streptophyta; class Pinopsida; order Pinales; family Pinaceae; genus Picea; species Picea sitchensis. Next base: position 52,385 of record SNQJ01S0050594.1, read on the forward strand.
ATGTCAAATTTCAGTGCATACAAAAATAATTTGAAAAAGTTTCAAAGTTGGCCCCATTCACAGGTCACTGTTGCCCATGTCTAGTCCTAGTACAATGTCTTTTTGTTGTTCCTTTTAAAATTCATTTGACACACACGTTCCCACATATAGTACTGCAAGGACATGTATTAATGTCAATAAACAAGTACTAGTTTATAAATTACACAAGCTTCATCATTTATTTCTTGTCTTTGTTTTTTTCTCTCATCTAAGTACTTCTTTGCTTCATAAATTAAAGACTATTATTACGAAATCATTATTTAAATACGAAAAGTCCTCTAGTGCCTTCCTCTTGCCACCAAATGCATGGGACTAATTGGCACGATGTTGGTTTTGAACAACATAGGCGATGAAAATAAAGAGCATAACCATGATGATGGGTATATTGTTGGGAGTTCCATGCACGACATTAATTCGAGAAAGTTCAAACGAAACGAGGTTGGCATCAGATATATAGAGCGGGTGTGTGAGTCATATTTGATTTTGGAAATGCACATTCCCGCATCTAGTACTGCAAGGGCATGCAATAATGTTGATAAACAAGAACTTGATAAATTGCACAAGCGCTTCATCAGTTATTTGTTGTCTTTGTTTTTTTCTCTCATCTAAGTACTTTTTTGCTACAATACTATATATATATATTAGAACGTAATCATTATCTAAATACTAAATCTCATCTAACACCTTCTTCTTGCCACAAAACTCATGGGCTAAAGTCCCATGTTTTCAAACAGTTTCAGCGAAGATGCTATAGAAATGACAAACATGTTCATCAAAACTTCATTGATGCAATACTATGACAACAATGATGACATCTACGATCATGATTGCATAAAGATGAATGAGCTTCTCTTGGTTTCAAGAATAATTTATCCTCTACTGAACAAGTCCAACCACGTGAAGGTGGAAGCTCATATGGCCCCTCCCCTCCCCCTCACATCACTCTCAATTCCTCAATACCCAATCTATAAAATAGAAAATAATCGAAAGCAACATAGTAAGATTCATGCATAAAAACTACCAAAAAAAATATTAACGAAGGTAAATGAAATTATGTTTGTAAATGATATTTTTAGTTTACCACGTACTCTTTTCATGTTTCACATAATAATTAAACAACATGTAACATACGATATAAAAATTTCGCATAAAACTTAAAAACATGTAATTAACCCATGACATAAGTAAATTATTTTAAGAGAATAATTCATTCAAATTAAAATATATAGTTACGTACCTAATCCAACTCAACATATGTATCATCCTTCTTCTGTATCTTCTTCTTCACCGAACTCGACATTTGTATCATCATCCGGTTCAAAAACGATGTTGAAAGGGTTGACGATATCATCATCATCAATGTCATTTTCAAGCATATTTTCATTGACATCATCATCAAGAACTGCATTAATGTATCCTATGCCTAGTTCATCTTCTCTGTCTTCTTTGTTTGTCTACCTATGATCTTCTGGCTCTTTCTGATCCGGTGCATCATCTTCTTCTTCAATATCATCTTCTTCCTGTACGTGAGTATACTTAATTGGCATTCCTCTTTCATCATATCTAACAACAAATGACCAATCCCTCTCACCTATAACCTTTGAGTAAAAGACCTATTCACATTGGCTTGGAAAAACATATTGATCACATCCTCTTTCAAATATCATTGGAAATCCGTTGGCATGTTGAATGACAATTCTTTCCTCATCATATTCATGCATTCGTAACCCTATACCATTTGATGTTGAACAAAACTAATTTGAAGGAATTAAAGTCACACTCAAGTATATCATTCAAATACCCATAGTATCTATTTTCAGATTCTCGAGGATGTCTGTCACTCCTAGAGGAAACATTAGTGACCTGGAATACTGCAGTTATCCCACTATCATAATTTTTCCTAGTTTCATCCAACTGTTTGATGCGAAATTTATGGCCATTGCACCACATAGCCTTGTAGTGTTTCAACTACAATATGCCATAAATGTAAAAGATGCATTTTCAATTAATAAACATATTTATATAACTTGGAAAGTATCTGAAAAAGACACACCTACAGTCACATTAATATGATATAAAATAATTGAATAAAATGGGTGAATTTGCTTACATGTCCATCTTTCAAACCATATGGTAAATCAAATTTCCTCTGCGTAACATTGGCATCACCATTACGATGATCTATTCTAACCAATCCAGACAGTTGTTTCCATGATAACCTACTGCCATGATGTTACTTACATCTTTCAATCCATACATTCATCCAGTCAAGATTGTTTGCAATGTCTAAATGTAGTGCATCCCAATCTTGAGCAACTGAATCAAAAAATCATAATTCACCAATATTAAATGTTGGTTATAACCATGGGAAATATTAATAATTGATGAAATAATAAATATTAATATATTAATGAGTATGATCATATGCACAAAAAGCAAAAAATTATATATATTAATATAAATCTCCACAATTATTAATATATTACCTCTCATTTTTTTCATTCTACCTTTCCCCAACAGGTGCTCCTGATCTTCAATTTTTTTAATGGAGTTCACATCCCAAATGCGATCCACTGCATGCATAACTGGTGCTGCTAATTTAGGAAGATATTGACTAATATACACCATGGATTGATATACCATATATCCCTCCACCATAGAACCCTCATGACGTGCTCTTTGTCTAACCAAATGCTTCAATGATTTCAAGTGCCTCTCCACCATCCACATTGACATTGTGTGTACATGTCTAGACATTTCAATCTCCTCAACTTGGTGTATGAGGTAGTGTTCTTGTGCATTGAAAAATGTTGGAGGTAGATACTTTTACATTTCACACATTAGCCTAGGAATTTCTCTCTTCGAATGATTTATATCATCTTCATGGATTTCTTTCAATGATAACCATGTATAGATCATGACACAAGAATATGACATGTTTCAACATAATAACACAATATATATTACATTACAAGTAAAACACATGTCATTAAGTACAACAACAAATTGAAATAACATTTTGCATATAAATCATAGCTACTTACCTCATGTATTTTCCAAGATCATAAATAACTTGTTTGACGTTGTTGTCAAAGTTGTTTTGGAGAGATAGTGGTAGAACATACGGTATACAAAAAATGAATCGTTATTTGTTTCGACCAAAGTTGACAAAAAAAAAAATTCTTAAAAGATGTATATGGCCAATATAGAAATATGTACACCAAAATGATTACCTTAATGAAGGTATGCCAATCATGTGTTTTTACCCCACCAAATTCACCTTTCTTCGTTAAGATATTATTTATGTTTGAAGCAAAACCTATGGGAAATTTAATTCTTTGAATGACCTCTTTTACATCATTGCTTTGTTGCTTTGTTAATAACCATGGAAGGTTATTTCGATCTCCATCACTATTTGATCGGATCACACTTCGCATTGCATGATTGAATTTCTGAATGTCAGTAAAAATTTTGACAATTTTTTCTTTATCCCTCCTACCATCTATGATTCACCAAAATGTTTCTGGCACATTCTTCCCGATATGCATTGTATCAAACAAATGAGCTATTTTTAGTTCTTCATAGTAGGACAACCTCATGAACTGAGTGGGATAACATTTCATTCCTCGTGGAAGCCCATTATTAATACCTTCAATATGGCGGCCTTCGTGAAGCATAAAAGAAATCACAACAATTCAAATACGGTAAAATAAACTCAATAAATAAAATAAAAATTCAAAACATTACATATATGATACATAAAGAAATTGTGTACCTTGACGATTTCTATTATATTCCAACCTCCATAGGTGAGGTGTCGTTCTTCGTGGTTTTAATCCAGTCTCTTCTTTCCCATTGAAAATATGTTTTTTCAGTAGTACGATACCTATGGTTCATAGGGAGGAGGTGCCTATACTCATCAAACACCACCTTTCCTAAACTTTTTAAATGACGATACTTCATCTTAGGACCACAAACTAGACATGCAAATTTACCCTTTGTTTGAAGACCTGCAACAGATGGATTAATGTCAATTATGCGATGGGATTATTTAAAAAAACATGCAATATATCTTTAAAAAATTATATAGTATTAAAGTGCAACAAAATGCTACATACCAAAAAAATGTGTTAGTCCCGGGGCATCATGAATTGTCTATACAAGTATTCCACGGAATTGAAATTTCTTCTGCTTGATTGGTTTACAGATGTCATACATATTGATGTCGACCCATAACTTTAGTAGCTCGTCGATAAGAGGTTTGATATATACAGACATATATTTAACTTGGTATTTACCTAATTGTTTGAATTACAGATAATTACTACCATGATATGTATATAGAAGTAAATAAATAAACAAAATATATTATGCAAAAAATGAAACAAATGAAAATGTTCAATTCAAAAAATTAATGTAAACAAAAACCTGGAACAATCATTGTCAACATTATGTGCTCCCTCTTTATTGACATCCAAGGAGGAATGTTATTGTTGATAACAAAAATAGGCCACACTGAGTAAATAGACCTAAGCTCTCTTAATGGATTAACACCGTCAGCTGCCAATGAAAGCCTAACATTATGATGTTCATCTTTGAAATCTGCCCATTTTTCCTCAATTTCCCTAAATGCATAACCACATGTAGGCATTCGAAGAACACCATCTCCACTTTTGTTCTGTGCACGGTAATCCATAAATAGTGTTATGCTTTCACACCTGAACAATCATTGCAAATGTGGAATTATGGGAATATGACGAAAAACCTTTCAAGGCACCTTTCTGTTACTTGATTGGTTCGATATCTACTGGTAAGACATTGCGGGCATTCTATTTTTGATGCATGTTGTCCATAATATATAATATGATCATTAGGAAATGCATCTATAGTTTGATACTCCATTCCAATGTATTTCATAATGGCATGCAAATATCGATATGTGCGAGGTAAAATATTTGACGATTATAGTTAATGTAAAGAATATTAATCTTAAATATTGCATTATTATTTTACACAATAATTAACACTAGAAAAAAATAGAAAAATCCAACATTTGTGTATATGAGATGAAACATATTACATACCTTAGGATCTGTGTCATACAAGTGTTCGACAAATGATTCATAACCTTTAAGTTCACCAACATCAATGTAGTGGAGAGAAGATTTGCTCTTGAGCCTTTATAAAGTGGTTTATTTTCCTTTTCTAATAGAGGTCCATCATAAATACCATCACTGTCCCCATCCTCATCCAACTGAGCAAACAAATGTTGGATCATTTGATTTTTCCCATCATCTTATTCCATGGGATCATTAACTTGGTTTGTCCCATCATCTTCTTCAATGAAATCCTCATTTGTTTCATGTTCCTCAACTTGTATATCATCATTTCTAATACTAATTAGTGCAACATTTTGCAGAAAGTTAGGGGGCAACTCTAATTTTATAATTACAAACAATCATGCAAAATTAGTGGGTATAACAAATATTCAAACAATATATATATATATATATATATATATATATATATATATATATATATATATACTATATATATACTATATATATATATGTATAATATTATAATTTTACTAAAAAATCAATATAAAAAGCAGGATGATGAAGATATAGCTAATTACCACGAGATGATATTCATTCGATCCCATGAGTGTGCCCTGAGATGATATTCATTCGATCCCCCATGAGTGTGCCCATATTTCCTACAATGTTTTTTAGCTGTTGCTATTAAAATTCTTACGGGACATGTAAAACAACATTTTTTGTAAGGGCAATAACATCTACCAACACCCTTTTAACCCTCTTTACTTTTTTTCCAACCTCTAATATTTTTTACCATTCTTTCGCACAAAAATACCCTTTATGAACCGTCATTGTTATAGCAAGATTGTCGCAACATCTCTAATTTGCTAAATATTTATATATTTTGTTTCGTCGCCATTCCGATGAACGTTGACCAAGTCAATGCTGACTTTGTCAAATAGTTGGGTGATTGTTTGAATAGTGCAACGATAATCCTTATATCGTCTCACATGCGACAAACTCGTCGCATGGGCAACACATGCGGGCTGATTAAAAAAAAAGAGATAAATTTAAATATTTAATTTGCAACATCTCTAATTTGCTAAATATTTATATATTTTGTTTTGTCGCCATTCTGACATAGGAAAAGAATTATGCTTGTTGCTGGGTTGGATCCCCAGACCTCTGTTTCATTTTTTTATCGAGATTTACATAGAAAAGGGAACTATGCTCGTTGTTGGGTTGGATCCCCATACTAGTGTTTCATTTTTTAACGAGCTTGACACAAAAATGGGAACCATGCTCGTTGTTGGCTTGGACCCCCAGACCATTGTTTCATTTTTTAACGAGCTTGACACAAAAATGGGAACCATGCTTGTAGTTATCATCTTGATCATGGCTTCCAAGAGGATACTATTACAGAAGGAATACATGTCAAGGGAAAAACCTCGATCATGGATTCCAACAGATCTTCGCTAGATGGAAGAATAACATTATGGAAGGAATACATGTTGAGGGGCATGATAGGGGTAGGGAGAGCAAGCTCTAAAATCCCTATCAAAGAGATCACCATGTCAACTACCAGATCTAAGTTAGAAGAAGGGAGATATTCCTTCTCATTCAAAGTTGAATGCATGGGACATGTTGCTACATAATTGACTTGCGGCGAGGCAGATGACGCTGACATATAAGGACCATTCAGGGAAGACTAATGGTTGACCATAAAATGAGGGCCAATGAATGAAAGTTGGTTTATGGTCATTATGCTTCCATTGTGAGGGAAACACATCACTCGAAAGAGTGTGGACACAAAATCTTGTATGGCGTAAACATAGTCTCGTCCGAGGAGTAAATTAAAGTCTAAGGGGTCGTGGACTACCATCACATCAATGCAGACCATTCCACCCCCCAAAGTAATAGGAAACTGAGGAAGGATCCATAAAGGTTGACTAACCCTTCTATTAAAATCCAACAGATTCTGAGTCACCGATGCAAGATGAGGTGAACCAAGAGCTTGCCAAGCATTCGAGGATAGGATGCTAACAAAAGATCATTCATCTATTATAGTGTTAGGAATATGCCTACCACAAACTTCGAAAATGATTTTAAAAGGCGTGTAAGAAGGAAGACGAGGTTTTGTTAGAGTATTCCAATCAATGGTAATTACATTGCTTGGAGGGGGTGTCATTGGAACGAGTGGAATGCCCCATTTTTTGGAGGTATCCACAGTGACAAGAAATACCTAAGCGTCATCCTCACTCTTCAAAGGAGGAGTGGGATCGACTGATGGGGATATCAAATCGACCACTTGATGGACTGGATTGACCGAGGAGAGACTCAGATCGATCAATGGGGTTTCACTCTTCGATGGAAGAGTGGGATCAACCGATGACGAAATCAGATCGACCACTTTATCAATTGGGTCAATTGAGGATGAAATCAAATTGACCACTTGATCAACTGGACTAATCGAGGATGGAACCAGATTAACCAGTTCATCAAGTAATGGCAGGTTGAGAGAGATTTTATGGTAACCTGTTGCAAGTTGTTGTTTAACATTGGCAATCTTGTTCAACATATATGAAGATTCATAAATGCGGGGAAAAAGGTAGGTGAAATGCATTTCCTTACATAACAAGCAAGGAAAATTGACTTTACCCTTCTTATTTCCAACCTGATTACTAGTCGATGGGTCGTCGCAAGAATGACATGTAGCGGTTGATGACACATATTGAGAAGAAACCTGAGACCACACTTCTACGACCTTGGGAATACTAGGGAAATCCTTGAGAAGGTGATCACCCTTGCAAATCCTGCAAGGGAATTTGAGCTTGTGATTTTTAGATGCAATGAAACCATTAACACTCCCAGGATGATGTCAAGAATCTGGATTATCGCTTCCAACATGTCCTGTAGTGCTTGGAAGCATTCCTTATTTCTTGGTTTTCTTCCTCTTAATCTTTTGTTTCTTCTTCTTCTTGTCCATCCGGTTACTAGCTGTAGAGCTTTAACTAAGCGAAGGAGAAGAACGGGAAGAAGACCCTATGGACGAAGAAGGCGGAGGATTGACATGAGGTTGATTATCTAGGGGTGGAGTGTTTACCTCTAAAGCACTAGGATCATTGATGTTCACTGGAGTGGAAAACAACCAAACCAGTAACCTAATTGTGAGACTAGGAAGAGTCAAAGTTGTAATGTAAGGTGGACCAACATGTCCCGCAGAAGGAGAAACAAACGATATCCCTGGAAAATGGATTCCTTCATTCATATACCCAGGTATTGACACCATATATATAGACTCAACCATAAGGTGTACTAATAAAACAAACAAGACGCGCTAGAAAATCTAGGAAGCAAACCAAACCAACCAATAACTTCTCACAATGAACGTACTAGCTGGTGATGAAATCCAACATCGCAGGAACACATGAGAAGGGGTTGGGAGGAGTAGGTGGATCAGTTACGTTGGTGACCAGATTAACGAGCTTACACCCTGGTGCGAGTCCCCTTATAGTGAGAGCCGCAGGTGACCCTCCAAGGAGCCCGATTGATTTTGACTAATGTCTGACATAGGTATAGTGAAGACTCCCCTTCACTGTCACCCTGAGTAAAGACCCTAAAGATTATGGAAACGAAGGTCACCAAATCGCAGTCAACCTCTCGACGGGTAAAGTTGATAGTTGGGTCTGAAAGTATGGGAAGGATAACAAGTCTGAAATTCTCCAAGAGGACTGAGAGCAAGATGACCAAAAAAATCTCCAGAGGACCTCGAACAGATTTGGGATTCATGAAGTTCCGAGACCAAATGAAAAAAATTGATTCTAAAAAAGAACCCCTAATATACTAACGTTCCACCATGTTTGGTTAAGACTTAGAGGGGTAATATCCGTTGTTTTCCCGTAGATGACCTCGTGTTCAGCTCCTGTGTGAGAGGGGGGTCCTAGCTATGCTTATATGAAAATTAGATTTTCTCTCCCTATCACAAGATTCCAAGTTTTCTTTGGTTGCTTTGGAGAGTTCACCTCACAACCTATTCCAAAGCTCTATCCCGATCTACTGTTGATGTACAAGCCCTAAAAAGAAAGGTTGCTAGATCGTTTTTATTAAGCGTTTGATTTTATGGTTGTTGGTTTAATCAAGGGTGCGGTAGTGAAACTGATGATGTTTAAAGGACTTGACTCCAAAAAGGTGCAGAGAATGATGCAATGCAATAATTCTTTTTCGATGAAAGCTAGCTAAAGCGGGCAGGGGAGTTCTTTACACATTTATAATGACAACTAAGCACTCAACAACATGCAATTTTAATTTTCTTTTCAATGAAATGGACAACAATGCCAAATGATGAAATGAAGTTTTTGCAATCTAAAAGCAAATAACTTTCCTAAGCTACTGTTGAAAACAATCCAACAAAATTTTATGCTTTCTCTTTTTCTTTTCAAGTAATTGCAATTTGAAAGGAATTCCTTCTATTGCTTTTCTCTCAATCCACAATGTGTAATGCATGGAAAAGTAAATAAGAAGGAAGAAAGCAAAGATTCCAAATTGAAACACGCAAAACTCAAGGCTTCAAAACTGAAAAAAGTCTTCCAAATGACTGAAAAACAATCAAAGCAACCAATGCAAGAGTGGGAAAACAATCAAAGGGAAATTTCTCCAAACAATCTCTCAAGGAGATGCCAAGGATCTGTAGACTAATTGAGGACGTCAAGGAATACAATTCTGGTCAGACCAATGCAACAAGAACTTCAATAAGATTACAGATGAGTGACATATAGAAAGAGAGGAAAAATTTCAAGAAAAATGCAAAAGAATTCACAAAAAGTGTAAAATTCACAGCAAGGAATCGAAGGCAGATCGAAGGTGGATCTGGAGTGTTGAAGAGGGCCACACAAAATATATCTGAGTGGGTTTTTTGAAGGATAATTCTTCAAAAAGGGTTGTCAAGAAAATGGTCACTCCCTGAAAAGGAAAATAGAGCGATAGATTGCTCCCTGTGAAGGGAGAAAGGGTGACCATAAAGTATGTTCACACCTGGTTAACCTAGAAGGATGGTTGGTCGCTCCCTTATAGAGGAAAAAGTGCGACCAAAGGAGGTTGGTCGCTCCCTTATAGAGAAAAAAGGGTGACCAAAGGAGGTTTGTCGCTCTGTTTACACAGGGAAAGGGTGACCAAACTTGGGAAGTGAAAAAAGGGTGGATCTGGATGAGATCTAACAGATCTTGGATATGGGTTTATTCAACAGACTTAGAAAAGAGTGGGGATATGTTTGGGATGGAACAAGAGAACTTAAAAGGGAAGAGATCTCTAGAAATAATATTAAAAAATTCAACAATCTAAGGGGATTAATACATGGAGAAGAACTTCCCCAGTATGGTCACCAATCTGTTGTAAGGATTTTCCACCTTGTAGGAGCTGAGCTCCCTTAGGTTCTACTAGTGCTTAAGACAGGAATAGAGACATAAACTAAGGATATTCCTAGATCTGATTCATACTTGAAAACAACCAAATAAGACAAAAACCTCTTAAAGATCAAATCAAGCATGCATGGATTGACAACAAATCTAATAGTATATCAAGACACATAATTATAATAATTCTCTACCAACGAATACATAAACTTATATGAAAAATTAGATAGAGGGAAACATCCAACATGTATTCTATTAATCAAAGAAGCAATGTTACAACTTATAGATGTAACTAAAGAGATGGCCTCCTTTCAAGCTCCTTTCCCAAGTCTTGCAACCAAATCACCAGAGTAACTTCACTAGCTCTTTCCTCCTCTCTTCCCATGGGAAATGGCTTGGATTTTATAGGGCTTTAGGGATAAGGCCATATAGTTATTAAGATAATATTATCGAGCTCACAATGGAAGCCTTCTCGAGGGTAAACCCCGAGAAATCAGTGGGAAGTCTCATCCATCGAAACCAAATCCAAAAATAGGATCTTCTAGTCTTGGTCGCTCCCTAGACACATAGACAGAGCGACCAATCGCTCCTTGGAAGGAAAAAAGGAGCGACCATCCCTTTTGGTCATACCCTCAATGAAGGAAAAAGGTTACCAAGTTGGAATTTGGCTGGAAACTCAGGGAAGAAGTGGTAGGTTTTAAGGGTTAAAATAAGGGGTTTCTAGGGGATAATGACCTAGTGATTAGGTGATAATGACCAAATGATTAGGTGGAATATAACTCTATAACAATCATGAAGCAATATGGCTTCAAAAGTTTCTTGCAGAAATATTTGATCTAGAGTTGGATCCAACTTTGATACATTGTGACAATCAAAGTTGTGTGAAGCTTACAGAGAATCATGTCTTTCATGACAAGTCAAAGCACATAGAGATCAAATATCACTACATCCGAGACATGGTTTAGAGAGGAGCTATAGAGCTCCAGTACATATCCACGGATGAGAAGACAACAAACATTCTCACCAAGCCTTTGTCTAGAGTGAAGTATGAGTACTTCAGAGACAAGATTGGCATGATGCATAATGTCCACCCTCGTTGAGAGGGAGGTGTTTTGTTTCTTCTCCTGTCGGCTAATCCCTCTGGACAAGGGTTCACTAGATTAATCACGTGAGGTTACTGAGGGGTAATGCACTTCCAGACCCGATGAGAGAAGAAACATCAAACACATAGTCACGAGGAATATGGGAGTAGCTTCGTGCTACTGGATGAGACTATAACTATGGATGATGGCATGGTAGTAGATGTGTGCTACTAGTTGATTGCTGCATAGTTATAGAGACATCGACTATGACTATGGTTGATGTCATGGTAGTATCTGTGTGTTACTAGTTGATTGTTGCATTGTCATAGGGATTGCAGACTATGATTATGGTTGATGGCATGGTAGTAGTTGTGTGCTACTAGTTGATTACTGCATAATCATGGAGACTGTTGGACTGCATGGTGGTATCTTGTGTAGCTACCAGTTGATTGCAGGATAGAGACTTTGTGTCTATGGATAGTAGATGTTTTCTATTGGGAGTGGTTGTGTACCACTGGACATTAGTTGTGTACTACTCTGGATCGACATAGTCGTGTTCTACTAGATCACATTATAGTAGTTGTGTGATACTAGTTTACTTCCATGGAGACTACCAGTTCACATTGGGAGTAGCTATGGTCTTCTTGATTGCATAGATTGTGACAAATCATTCGAGCTACCAATGGAATTGTAGTATTTGTGTGCTACTAGTTGATTGCAGAGTAGTCAGTGGAATACTAGATGAAGACATCGTGGAAATATACCTCCCTAGCTAAGAGGGAGTGTTGATGTTTTGGTAGCTGCGAAAGGAACTTTCCCTCCTAGATGACCTTTCTTAGATGAGAAGGAGATTTTGGAAGCAAAAGAACCATTGAACATATGTAGAAATACCCCAGAAGAGAAGTCAGCCCAAAAGAATAAGGAACAATGAAGAGACACCTTTCTAGAAGAGAAGTTGACCCAGTTAGGAGGACAAGAAGACTATACATAAGAGGTGCCTTGGATCATTTGTAACACACACTCACACTCTCTCATATACACAGAAGCAAGACATAAGTCTAAGGAAGGTGACACAACAACTATAGTGGCAAATATTCTTCTTATTCAGTCTTTCTGGTATTTCTCTCTTGTGCGCTACTCTTGGTAAAGGTGCGCCACCTTGGTATTGTGTTGTTGTTGCAGCTGTGGTGGTATTTCTGGTTGTACCTTGAGCTAGAATTTATTCTAGGGTTTATCTATTGGTTCATGATTAGACTTGCTTTATGAATGAAATCTATCTAAGAAAGGTTGTTAGGATTTTCCCCCATTTGGGGTTTTTCCACGATAAATCTCTTGTGTTCCTTTGTCTCTTGTTTATGTTGTTATTGCTCAGTACATGATATATAATATAATGTTAAATAAGTAAATAACATTGTTTATCCTACTGCTATGTAAATAAAGTAAATCTAACACAACTCCATCACACCTTCCCACAAAGATAAGGATAAAATACACATAGTGGAAACCATTGATGCTTTCCCATCCTTTTGGGTTGGATCTATGTCATGGTCCCAACCTAGATCTCTCTTGATACTTATAACCTATCTACTCTTCATTAACACCACTCTGCTCATGTTGCATTTGAAACGTTACTTTATCACCGATGACCCATCCTCATGTGGTGTTGGAATCCCTCTATTAATGTTTTTTGCACTTGCTTTGATCAATGGGACATCATTTTAAAGGCCTTGTCCAAAGTGTCCCTTGAGTTCTTACAAACTGGGGTTCATTCCATTTCCTTTGATCTCTCTTGCCCACCTAGTTCCATCCAACGTGCAACTAACATCTCCTCTCTTTTCTACATTAAAGTCTAAATATATCAATGCTTTTATTAAGCGAGTAATTTTTCACTTTAGACGCACTCTTAACATTGTCATCATGACAATGCGTTGTGCTTTATAGGTAAAGGAATTTACCATTGCCACTTAAACTTGGAAAGATTTCAATAAGACAAAAGAGAAACCTATGGCCACTAACTTTTTTCTCCTCACCCTTGAAAAAAGATTGTTTCAGTATGATTCTTTGTCCATGATAAAGACCTAGGTTTTAAATTCCTCCTAGTTTACCCTTGTTTATACACTATGATGGTTACCCCTCGTGATTTCAATGTAGAGCTTCTATTCTTTCATGAAATCACGACTTACTATGATCCAAAAAGGATCCAGAGAAGACTAAGGATAACTCAGAATTCGCAGAAGCAACTCAAGAAGCTCATAATGGCCTTAGCAAATAGAGAAAGGGAAAAAATTCAAAGTCTTATAAACTTAGTTAAATTGGAATCATCACGAAGAATGTGTCACAATATTTCCAATGACGTAAACGACTCATCAAACAAAGTTACGGATCAAAAGATATTCACGGTCAAAGTTTTGGTCAAGCTAGCCCAGTCAGGAGGGATGAGTCAACATTCGTACTGCTGACGTCAACATCAGTATGGATGCCATCATCATCTATACCATGTACTTGGCACATGCCGAGCGTGACACATGTCATGATGATGTCAGCATGATGACGTGGAAGCACTAGAGGCTGCCATGTGTCACTCATTTTTGGACTTTTTCGATCAAATCCGTGGACCAATGGGAAGGTTCCACATGGAATTCCGTACAACCATGTGGCAGAATGTACAACCACATGGTAGGCTGCCATGGTAGAGGTGACGTGGCTGTTCGTGCAATGTGGTGACATGGGCCAATGAAAGGCCACCATGTGGCCCAGTCATGGGCTGCCACGTGGCAGCGGGAAAATGCCCAAGGACGCCCAACAACCGAAATTTAAAAGGGGTAAAGGGGTTGGCTGGTGCCAACCCCTAGTTCATTAAATTCATAATACAATACATTGCCAGATATGGTGGGATCTGTCAAAGGCAAACCATACTCCAAAGTTAGCAACAAGCCTAACAAACAACACATATATATACATGCCTTGTATTAAAATGGAGGTCTGCGGGCTTGACCACAGAACCTCCTCTAACCAAAGCACTTTAAATATATTCGCCAACCAACAAGCCAAATGACTATGTTGGTATATCCGCCTGCTGAAATTATTTAAGAACTAAGTTTGCCAGGGTTCGAGGGTCAAACTAGGGGGAACGTGACGATACGAATGACATGGAAAACAGGAAATTCCCCATGAATTTTATTGCAGGTGCAGGCACGAAAACCAAGACAAATTTTCTCAAGGGCCTGAAAGAGTCAGTCTCAGATTGAGGTGTGGAGACAATTGTTTTTGGGTAATTCGATGCCACGAATTCAATGGTGATGTTTGTTTTCTGATTTGAGCAAAGATTCTGCAGCTTAACTCCAGAATGAGGTATACTTATGTATTTTGCCAAATTCTTTTGCTCAGTTAATAAAAAGGCCTACCCCTTTGAGAGCAGGACCCAGAGACGTAGTCCACGAGGGACGAACTCCGTTATCAATTTTTTATATTCAGATATGATGCATATGTCTCTTCATTATTAAGTTATTCCTTCTTTATGGTGCACTTCAATTTATCCTCGTTTAATACAATTCTTTAATAAGTCACATCGATGAAAAGATCCCAGATCATGTTGGTATCAAAGCAGTCATCTTTGAATTGAATTGTTGAGTGTGAATGCTTACTAGGGCCAATCATAAGTAGGGTGAAGGAACTCTTAAGACTTTCAATCCCGAAGTTGGCTGTCCATCCCGAAGGAAGAAATTGAACGAAGAGGACAAGCGTGATGAACCGGAGAAAAAATTCCATATGGTCTTTTATCGCATGTCAGAAATGGTCAAGCAAATGTATGGAGACTATTAGATCAGGGCTGCAGAACAGGATGCATGGAAAATTGCCTTTAAAACCAAACAAGGATTGTTTGAGTGGTTATTTATGCCATTTGGGCTTTGTAATTCTTCGACAACCTTCATGCGTGTGATGAATGATGTATTCAAGCCATTTCTAGATGATTTTGTGATTGTGTATTTAGATGACATTCTTATATTTAGTGGGACTTGGGATGAACATGTAAGGCATGTAAAGCAAGTATTGGATACTTTGCAAAGGGAAAAGTTGTATGTAAAATTGTCCAAATGTGAATTTGGTAAGATTGCACTTGTGTACTTAGGTTATATTGTAAGAGGAGGAAAATTGAGAATTGATCCTTCCAAGATTGATGTAATTGTAAATTGGCCTGAGCCCAAAAGTGTAACCGAAGTATAGAGATTCTTAGGTGCAGTCTAATACTTTAGGAGATTCATTTCAAACTTCTCTTTTATTGCAGCTCCTTTGCATGCCTTAACCAGTGTGAAGAACACTTTTCAGTGGGGAGGAAAGAAACAAAAAGCTTTCAACAAGTTGAAGGAAAAGATCAATACCACACCAATATTAGCACTTCCGAATCTTCAACAACCTTTCGAGATCGAGATAGATGCCAGCGGATACGCCATGGGTGCAGTGTTGATGCAATATCATAAGCCTATCTGTTACCACTCTGAAAATTTTAACCAAGTTGTTGTTAACTATCCTACATATGATAACGATTTGTATGCATTAGTTCAAAGTGTAAAGAAATGGAAGCACTACTTGTTAGGGAAGGAACCGATCATACATACATATCATCAACCCTTACGATATCTTCAAGCACAAACCAAGCTGCAACAATGTTGACATTACAGGTGGATCAGTTTTCTTCAACAATTTCATTTGGTAATCAGATACAAAAAGGGTACAAGTAACAAGGTAGTTGATATGCTTCTAGACCTCCTATTGTTGCTTCTATTATTTTGAAGAATGCTTCTTTATCTCATGATAGCTATATGGAACAATATTCCATTGATGAAGATTTTAAAGAAGCATTTGAGAAGATAACCCATGGTGCACAGGTAGAGAACTGTTGTCTGAAGGGAAAACCACTCTACCATCTTGGAAAGTTATGTATTCCTACAAGTGAACGAGTCCATGTAATATGAGAAGCTCACACTTCTCTTGTGTCTAGGCATTTTGGGGTAGGAAAAACTATGGCTCATCTGCAAAGATTTTGTTATTGGCCTCATATGAAAGCAATTGTAACTAAATATGTAAAGGGGTGTGTGATGTGTTCTACTTGTAATCCCACTAATATAAAATTGGGGCTATACTCACATTTCATGTTCCATCTCATCCACGGGAAAGTAGCTCCATGGATTTTGTAGGGGGTTTACCAATGCCAAAAACGGGTCATGACTATTTATATGTTGTAGTGGATAGGTTCAACAAGATGTGTATCTTGATGCCATGTAAAAAGCAGATCACTGCTGAGCAGATTACTAATCTCTTCTTTCAGTATGTTTGGGCTCACTTTGAGTTACCCACATCCATTATCTCAGATCGAGATACTCGATTCCTTGGGAATTTGTGGACAAGCTTGTGGAGAATGATGGACACCGAGTTGAAGAGGAGCATTGTTTTCCATCCATAGACCAATGGACAAACATAGGTTGTTAGCTCAACAATGGTACTTTTTCTTCGAGGTTACTTCAACAAGCATCCCAAGTTATGGGATGAACAAATACCCTATGTACATCATGCTTACAATTGAGCCTTACATTCCTCCACTCAATCTTCGCCCTTCGAGACATGTTTTGGGTATTTGCCTAAGGTCCCTTTGGACTTGATGTATGGGAGAGATGTCGATTCATATGAAGAAAGAAGTGAAGACAGGGCCCACAAGTTCATTCACAGGATCCAGCAGGTACACCAAGTAGTCAAGGAACAATTGGAGAAAAGTCAAGCACAATATAAAGCTCGACATGACAAACATAGGGTTGATCATCAGTTCGAGGTTGGAGACCAGGTATGGATTCACATCATCAAGGAGAGATTAGAGTGTGAAGGCAAGAAACTCAAGCCCATCCGATATGGACCCTTCACTATTTTGGAGAAAAGCGATACCAATGCTTTTCGTCTAGATCGTCCACCTTATATGCAGATTTACTCAGTTGTAAATGTAGAAAACTTGAAACTTTTTGAGCCTCCCATGATCATGGATAAGTGTGAGGAAGTTTCAATACCTTCAGTTGATGAGTTTTCTCCTGAGTACTTGGACGAGTTGAAGGAAGATATTATCCTGGATAGAAGGACGAGGACTTCACGCAGGGGCGATGTTGATTATCTTTGAGTGGGCTTAAAGTGCACACATCCAAGCAAGGCAAAGTGGATCAAGAACAACAATGTGAGGGAACTCTTCCCTCACTTAACTGTTGACTGATGAAATCTTTTGGTGGTCCAAAAATATCTCCGTGGGAAGGCGTGATCTAAAAAGGATCCAGAGAAGACTAAGGATAACTCATAATTTGTAGAAGCAACTCAGGAACCTCAGAATGGCCTCACTAGACAAAGAAAGGGAAAAAATTCAAAGTCTTCAAAACTCAGTGAAATTGGCATCATCGCGAAGAGCGCATCAAAAAATTTCCAATGGTGTAAACGAATCGTCAAATAGAGTTACAGATCAAAATATATTCGCGGTCCAATTTTTGGTCAAACTAGCCCAGTCGGCAGGGATGAGTCAACATCTGTACTGCTGATGTCAGCATCAGTACATATGATGTCATCATTTGTACCATGTACGTGGAACACGTAAAGGGTGACACATGTCATGCTGATGTTAGCATGGTGACGTGGCAGCACCCGAGGCTGCGACTTGTCACTCATTTTTGGACTTTTCTGGTCAAATCCATGGACCAATGGGAAGGTGCCACATGGTAGTCCGTACAACCACATGGTAGACCGTAAAACCACGTGGCAGACCATACAACCACTTGGTAGGTGACATGGTAGGATGCCATGGCAGAGGTGATGTGGCTTTCCGTGCAACGTGGTGACGTGGGCCAATGAAAGGCCACCACGTGGTAGGGGGCAAATTCCCAAGGACGCCCAACAACCGAAATTTAAAAGGGGTAAAGGTGTTGGCTGGTGCCAACCCCAGTCCGCTAAATTCATAATATAATTCGCCGCCACATCTGGTGGGATCCATCAAAGCCAAACCATACTCCAAAGTTAGCAGCAAGCCCAACAAACAACACATATATATAGATGCCTTGTATTAAAATGGAGGTCCGCGGGCTTGACCTCGAAACCTCCTCTAATCAAAGCGCTTTAAATATATCCACCAACCAACAAGCCAAACGACTCTGTTGGTATATCCGCACACCAAAATTATTTAAGAACTAAGTTTTCCAGAGTTCGGGGGTCAGACTAGGGGGCGCGCGACCGTACAGACGACATGTAAAACGAGAAATTCCCCATGAATTTTATTGCAGGGGCATGCATGGAAATCGAGACAAATTTTCTCAAGGACCTGAAAGTGCAAGGCTCAGATTAAGGCGTGGAGACAGTCATTTTTGGGTAATTCGATGCCACGAATTCAGTGGTGCTGTTTATTTTCTGATCTGAGCAAAGCTTATGCAACTTAACTCCAGAATGAGGTATACTTATGTATTTTTCCAAATTCTTTTACTGAGTTAATAAAAAGGCCTACCCATTTGAGAGAAGGACCCGGAGACGTAGTCCACTAGGGACAAACTCCATTATCAAGTTTTTATGTTCAGATCTGATGTATATTTCTCTTCATTATTGAGTTATTCCTTCTTTATGGTGCACTTCAATTTATTCTCATTTAATAGAATTCTTTAATGATGAAAAGATCTCGGATCATACTAGGTTGAACGAGATCTTGACCCTTTCTTGCACATTCTTCAGGATAATTTGGGAAATGAACCCCTATGTTTCATCTATTTGATAGCCTAATCTTATATCATTACATGTCTCATCCTAGTACCAACATTTCAATAGACAATGTTGATGTTAGAACTCCCCCAAATCGATGTCCCTACTTCACGTATTGACCAATCCAACAATCTCCCATTAAATTACTTACTCAGTGGACTCTTCAAACATTTTGACATTGAGATCCTTTATGTTAATTATAGTCTAAAGGATCCCGAGCCTTTGATGGAGATTCCTTTGACCTCATAGGAACTCCAATATTTCATGGTTCATGTGGTCATCTTATTTCCCACAATATCTTCATACGCCCTTATGTTAAAGAACACAATGCTTTCTAGTAGACTTTTATAATTAGAGGTGCTTACAAAAAACGTCTATAGGTGCAACAACATCATAAATCCTACTAAAAGAGGTTACTTCTCCTTATGTAAATAAGGTCCAACAATGTTATTTCATCGTGAGTGACCAAGTTCTCAATTTAGAAAATATCTATGAAAATAACATTAAGTTCACTCTTAAGTGGCTTGTCCCTTACAACATATCTCAAGACTCGAGCAATGAAACTTACCATTTTATTCACCTTCATGGCTCCAAGGTGAAGGATTTAGTTAAATCCACTCCACACATTTCAAACACTTCTTCACTTGAGGAGATCAACCATCCCTAGGCCAATTACTACAATCCTTCCACCCTCTTTGTACCCCTAAGGTTAAGCTTCTTCGGGATCATCATCACATACTGGTTTCCCTCATCCAAGGATGATACCATAGTGTAGGTTTTCTCCTCTTAGGATTTCTCTGGCCTCTTTGTTATGGCTGAAGCTCTTATCATGTAGTTAGCCATGGGTCTTTGGTCTCATGGAAACTTCACATCTCCATTACTAGTCGATGACTTGCCACATTGCAGGATAAATTCTTTGCTTTATCCCTTGGGGTTTTTCAGATGAGAGCTGGTATTCACGTGGTCATGTATTGGATTAGTCACATTGAGGACTTTCGTATCTAATGACTTGGTTTATTTTACGATGTTTTTCATAGTAAGATAGTCCCTTTCTCTCTAGCTTAGGGCATGTTGTTTATGCAACACTTGTGGGTGTAGTCATAATATGGGATTGTGGATCCTACTCTTGGCTATTTACTCCACTCAACACTTTCAAAAACACAAGATCCACCACACTCCCAACCTATATTAGGTCACCCCTCTTCTCTTATTCACTTCATCAATCCACTTGCATTTACTTTCCTTCCTTCTTTTCTTCCCATGGAAAAGGTAGGAAGCTCTTGTCTAGTCTTTCTAGAAGTGCCTTGACCCACTTTGAATTTCTACAAGTATATAAGGTAACACTTTTGAATTCATATCTTATTAAATTTATAGATAAGATGCATGGTTGATATATGTAGTGGCCCTATCACACTTCAAACTTGGGTGTCCTACACCTCTAGTAGTGGCTTGTTTCATGAGTGAGTAGATCTTCTCCTCTCGATATTTTTAAGGTATCCCACATCTATATCTAAGCTCAAGTCTAATTATGATTCTAGGTCTCCCAACATGCATCTTCCATATACCATACTCCTAGTGCCATAAGCCTCACCTCCTTTGAGCAACCAAACTTTCCCATTCCATGCACAATCACTAACACAAAATCTACTTGGTTTTAACCAAATGTTTCAATTTTTTCGTCCCATTCTTATCATTTCTATGGGGTTAGGCTTCTATCCCACCATCACTTAGGTTTTGGATGAAACACCTCACTCAAGACATTCACATTACAATTTTTTTGTCCAATTCCTATGTTTATCCTTGTCATGTTTGCTAGAGTGGTTAAATCATGTCCTCTCCTGCTCAAGGTATGTGGTTTGCATGACACTCAAAAGGTGCAATTATGCTTCTATGGGTCTTTGAGCCTCTATCTACCACACAACATACATTTGATTACACAAGCCGCACCTTTTGGTAAATCATAATATGGTCCCATGAATGAAAGCTCATTTCAATTGCTTCTTCAAAGTCTTTCACATTTTTGGTAGCTATCACTTATGTAATAAGTGCTTGTTTCATACCTAGTTTTAGGATTATTATGTTACTTATGAATTTAGGTTTTGACTACATTTTTTGTTCTTTATGTGCACGTTTCTTTTACTTTGTCAAGTTACTCAATGAATGAACATAAAAAAAACAAGAGAAACTAAGGAATTCACTTGGAACACATGCTTTAATAAAAATTCATACATTTTTCATGAAGTGATAAAAACTCATAGCACATAAAATAGGTGAACCTAATTAAAAATTGTGGCTACGTGCTCCAAAAATGGCTGACAAAAATACATGATGGATAGTGAAAATCACTTTGTCTTATGGGAAGGTCATGCATCAAGCTCTCCCTCCATTGTCCCTTTTACAATAGAGCCTCTATATCCTACTACCCTAGGCCCAATCATAACCTCACTCTCATGACATTGTTGATCGCGATATTGCCAATGGGTAAATCCCTCAACTTGACCCTCCAAACATGCTACCTATTCTCATAAATCTTACATAATATCCATAGCTCACTAGAACTAGTTGAGTCTATAAGCCTCATCCTAGACTAATGCCACCAATTCCACTTACCTCATGCCTTTGAATTTGTTCCAATCCCTAAGAACTTAGTGGTGGAAAATTCTCCCACACCCATGCCTACAAGACTAATTTACACACTACTCCACCCATCCATCCACGGTGAATCTTTGTCAATTGATCATATATTTGAGTGAATATAAATCCACCCCAATTGTACATCCCTCCTTCTGAGCATCCTTGGGGCCAACCTTAAGGTCTCCATAAGTTGTTTCCTAGTGAACTGACTTTGGATGTGTATGGACTCCATCACCCCCATGAATTTGCTTAATTTGATACCAGTAACTTTAGACAATTAGAAATTTAGTTAAATTAAATTTCATTTTTTTTTCTTCGATGGAATATAGATCTCAGGAAGTTCTCAGGGTACTTCCCCTCATTTCAAGGATGGTATAGAAGGTAAATCGACCACATTTTTGGCAACCTAACTTGGTAGGGACATCGATTGAGGCCCAATAATATCTACAAAGGAAAGTAGCCCAAGGACTTAACCCTGTGTCCTCCTACTTGTAATTCACGACACTCAATCACTTGAACTAACCCAACAGACTTAATTTCCTTTTGTTATAAAGGTGTTTGTGTTATTATTTTTTGTTTTAAAGATGACAAGCTAGCAATATTAAAGGAAAGAAATTGATTAGTGGGAAATAAAACATCTTAATCAACCTTGAAACAAAACAATTTCAAGCCATTCCAATATGGATGTGTCTTCATAATCGTCTAAGAAGATGAATCTCTATAAGGGACAATCACAAAAAATAGTTGAAAAATAACTCTCCCTTTCCATCAAGATAGTTTCATGTGTTATAATCTATGTAAAAATGGATCTCAAGAGCTGAGGAAATTTAAAAATGATTTTTTCTTAGTCGATAAATTATGTTTTGGAGTGATTTGTAAAGAGTTATGAATTATAATGCTACAATAACACAATACAAATTCATTTTAACATGGGAGTGTTCCATAAAGAATTGACATGAAACTAAAGGCCTTGGTTATTGATGGATTTATTGACTAGTGACAAGTTCTCGATTTCCAAATATGTAGGCTTCATTCTAAGGCCGTTAAAACTATCTGAGAGAACCATAACCATAAAGACTTGTTGCAGATGATACATGGCAAGTGTTGTTGGGTTCATGAGTTGTGAGTTCGAACCTATGTGAACTTGGAGTCCAAACGATCTCATGATGATATCGCTCCATCTAGACAAGTGGAGGCACACTAGTGGTTGAAGGGTTGGTAATAAAGTGAAACCCAGAAGGTTCATGTCAAACCCACATGACCTTCCTACCCCAAGGTATGCATAATGTGGAGAGTGAGAGTATGGAAATAAGCAAAGGGATGTGGAGTTTCCCCACCCATTGCATCACATCTTATTGAATTAAAAGGTGGAGGCAATGTTGAATTCAAAGTTAGAGCATTGAAACAATCAAGAAATATAGAAATCCCCATGATTTTTTCTCTTTACCTAATTACGACTTAGTGATGTAGAGAGGAAGTTAGGTAGACCTTGCTCATGTTGTAGGTTCTCACCTGTATCATATGTTACTATTTCCCATGGGGATGTGAGGCCTTTTTTAGAGGCTGATATGCTTCCAAAAACCAAAAAGGCCATGCAAGGATAACCTTGAGGCATGCATAATGTGGAGAGTGAGAGTATGGTAATAAGAAAAGGGATGTGGAGTTTCCCCGCCCATCACACCACATATTTTTGAATTAAAAGGTGGAGGCAATGTTGAATTCAAAGGTAGGGCATGTAAACAATCCAGAAATGTAGAAATCCTCATGCATTTCCCCCTCTACCTAATTACGACTTAGTGATGTAGAGAAAATAAAATATGATGTAGAGAGGAAGTTAGGTATACCTCATTCATGTCATCGACTCTCACTTAGATCATATGTTACTCATTCCCATGGGGATGTGAGGCTCTTTTTAGAGGCTCTTATGCTTCCAAAAACCACAAAGGTCATGCAAGGCTAACTTGAGGCCACAAAATCATAGTATTTATAACCTATGTAACTGATCCTTAACAATGGTTTGGCCTTCCATTGGAATTTAATTGATGGGCATATCGAGTGGGGATAAAGGAATGGAAAGAAGGAGACTTAGGGAGTTGGTTGATTTGATTGAAGAAAGGGAATCGAGAGTTCTAGAAGAGTTGACATTACAAGCCGAGGAAATGTTGATAAAGAAGAGAAAAAGTGGAACAACGCCATAACAAAGTCTATACCACAATGATTGTAAACTTTATAAGCACCCTCTTAATATGTATTGTTAACCCTAAGATTCAATAAATATTTGAACATATTATTTGGAGATGGTGTTTCATCCTAGGGTTTCTCCATGTAATTACATGTGTATTATTGTGTGTGATTTTAGTTTCTTGTGCTAAGCTTTTTGAATTCACTATCATTATAGCCTTTATATTGGCATTAAACATAAAGGAACAAATTTGGTTAAAGAAAATTAATTTAAGGTCCATGTTGGTGATTTAGGTTATCCATAGGATGATCAATTATGGATCATATACACAGTAAATCCCAAGTTTGAAAACACTTGGTGAACAACGTGTATGGTAAAAATTTGCAATATACACAAGAAGAGTGAGAGCCATTATTGCAATGTCTAGAAATAAGTAGAGAACACAAATGATGAGAAGTTCTAATGAAGAACAATTCAAGGGAGGTCTTGAAGTTTGGGTTACTTGACTGAAGCAGAGCCTTGTTGTACTGATTGAGATTGTAACACGAATTTTGTTAACAAGGGATGGCAAGAGACATGCAATAGGGTCTGAGCATGAAGAAAAAAGTGCTAACCGATTCAAGGATGAAAAGCCTACGGACTCATGTGATAGTGACTCTTTTCCTTTGACCTGTAGCACTCTATTCAAGGTTGAAGAAAATCTTGAAATACCATGATACAATGGTCAAGTCGACATTGAAAGACTTAATAGCTAGTTCACACAATTAGAGGTATATCTTAGCATGTATATGATAAAATAAACACAAAAGTTTTTTTTTTCTCCTTTCAAAATGTCTTGGCATACTTTGATATGGTGGGAGAGCCATGTAGAAGATTTACAAGTGGGCAAGAAGCACATGGTGATAAGGTGGTAATACATCAAATAATTACTAAACTTTATAAGCTATGAGGAGGAACATATAATGAGGCCACAATACAACTAGAAAGAACAAGGACAAAGTGTTCAAGAATGCATGTGCAAGTTCTTGAAGCAAGCTATCATGTTGAGTATGTTATTGGAATATCTTGGGGTAGTAGTGAAGTACCTTAGACATATATATAGTCACATTTGAAGGAAGTTGTGTCTTTTGAATGTAAAATGCATATATGAATCAATCGATAAGACTCTCCACATCATGTTGTATATAAAAAATGAGCAACAAAAAGGCCAAGAAGACAACACACAAAATAAAGGCAAGAAAATTGCAACCATAACCTGGAGAGGAAAAGATCCTAAGAATCGTTATAAATATTGTTATGTGGGAAATTACATAGATGAAAAGTGTTGGAAGCTTCATCCAGAATTGCGTCTAAAATGGTGCATGTACAAGAAGAGAGCAATGACTACTACCAAGACATAAAATATAAAGGTAGAGGGCAGATTTAAGGTGGATGAGAACCTAGTCTACACCACACTGCAATAGCCAAGAGAAAGTGAAGAAACAAGCACAATTTTGTAGATCAAGCTTCAAGTGAAGAACAAGAAGATAAATGTTTTTTTGATATTGGTTCTCAAAGCCGCTTTGATTTTGAAGGCTTAATTAATAATCTTTGTCTAGAGACATATAAACTAGTACAACCATGCTCTTTAGGTGGATGGAAAGAAAATCTGTGATGAGGTTCACAATGAGATGTCATATCAAGTTTAGTATGGATTTATATTTTGTTGACGAGGTAGAGTTTGATGTAGCATCACTTGATACATGAAAAGTGATATTTGGAAGCCCCTACTTGTAAGATAGGGATGCAATATTTTACAAGAAAGAAAACATATTACTTGGTTAAAGGTGATGAAGTGTACTACACTATAAAATATAAAGTATCCATTGTAACAACAAAGCCAATAAAAATATTGATAAGGGGTACTTTGAAACAAGCATCATTCAAAAAACATAAGAAAGTGCACTGGGAGAGAAAAGTGGAGGCCATGTGCTTACATCACTTGCACCAATAAAATTTTGGAGAC
>SNQJ01S0050596.1:7725-20615 GCA_010110895.2 Picea sitchensis
TGACATGATTTGTTGATGATGCAGGCTGACGATAGCTTGCCGACCAGACTCACATATGGAGTAAAGGGGTCGCACATGACTACCAGAGATGTTAAGGGAGAGGTGTGGACAGCAGCCCTGCCACAACCTACTAGCACTCCCGCTGTGGCTTGAACTTTAGGTTAACGATTACCTAGTTCGAGAGGACCGATGACGCCATGAGGGTAGACTGCGACAGTCGCTCACGATGATTCTAAGGGGCGCGCCATAAGATGAGGGCCTTATTCCTTAGAATCCCCTTGTCTACCACAAGTTCACCTGGTGGAGTGTTGACTCTAGGGGTTATTTATGTCTACCAATCAGTCAAGAGCCGAGTGGCACACTTGGAGCACGTAGTGCATCCTGAAGGGCACGTCGCGCAAGGGAACGGATGAGGCGAGTGGCACCCTTGGAGCACCTAGTGCGTCTTGAAGGGCACGTCGCATTGATGATGATAGAGGGATGAACCTAGATAGCCCTAAGACAAATAACAGGTTAAGAAATTTCAAAACAATTTCCCTAATTAAATGTCACCCAGTACAAATCTAAGTTCTAAGTCTAAAATTTCGCTAGGGGTAAAATTTCGTCTACCTTTAAAATAATAATAATAATTATATATATATATATATATATATATAAAATAAAATAAATATATNTAAAATAAAATAAAATAATAAAATTTAAAATAAAAACCACCGAAGTAATAATTTATGGTCTTCATAAAATTTTGTAACATGAAGGCAGTAAGAAATTAAATTATTCATATGAAATAAAATCTGTGGATATAAAAAGTAAAGAGGGAATTAATTATTTTATCTTTTGATAGTTTAAAAAGATACTAAATTAATGATAAAAGGGAAAAGGGGTTAAATCCCACACTTGCCTTTTTGAGTTCTAAGTAAAAGAGGAAGGAGGGAAAATCAAAAAGGGAAACTAGGGAAAGGAGGTAACAAAAAAAAAGAAGAAGGAAAAAGGGTAACTTAAGGGAAAAAGAGGGAAGTCAACTTAGTAAAGAATCTACATTTAAGAGCTTTCTAATTTTAAACTGATTTAGCAATTTCATAATAGGGAAATCCTTTAAAACCTGTAAGGGAATCTAGGGACACCTAGGAGTGATTCTAGGAGTAACTCTAGGTGGTTGAGGGAAATAAAGATAATTACTTAATTAAAGAAATTAATTTATGGAGGAATGTAGGGGATGGGGGCACTTGTATGGAGAGGAAATTTTAGGAATTTATTTCTAAAAATTTAATTAAATGAGATTTTAAGAAAGAACGGAAGTTCGAAACTCTATAAAATGAAGGAAGGAGAAGAAGAAAGGACGATCTTCTTTTTGTGTAACGTTATGCTGTAGAATTATCGGCTTGACTAATTTACTTGTGGGAGTTGGGATACCCAGCTCGGAGAGGAGTGCTAGCTTGGCCTTACGAGGCGAGCTGGGAGCTAGAGGAAATCTCTAGATAGTGTGTGTGGCCCCTTTGTGGCTCGAGGGGCTAAGGGAGAAGAAGAGTACCCCTAAAATTGGCTGGGAGGTACCGGTGATGTCTCGACAGTCGGAGAGCAGGAGTTGCATGGAGCGCACGGACGACACTCGGAGCAGGCGAACATGCAACGATACGTTTCTTGGTTAAATGGTAGATTGTTGTAGGATTTATGATTTTGATCTGCATGTTTATTGGGTAGGTGAACTGGTTGTCTAGTTTCATGATTGAAATTTTTATAGCCTAGCTGATTGATTGGTAGATTGATTTCCCATGACCTTTGTCTTCTCGCATGTTGTGACCTCCCTGTGTGATGATTGTGAACTTGAGTTGTTTATCCTTTGTCCCTAGCTCACCAGTCCTTGCCTGAGCAGTCAACCAGGAGCCTGATCTACGGTCGTCGCCTTAGCGTTAAAAGTCCTATGGATCTCAATGCCCTGATTTTTTGTGCAAGGATGGTGGAGCGAAGGACGAACCCATCCGTCAAACTCTGTCATTATCCTTGGAAGTTTGTTGTCCTGCACCCTCTTGCGATTTAATCTCTCTACGTTTTCCCTTCCTTTTCTAGGCAAATTAAGTCTACGTTGATACCTCTCTTGGCGAATTTACTGTGGTTTTTGTGTATTTTTACATTTGGTCTGCCTAGTAACTCTACCATTTATTTACTTAAAGGCTAAATTGATCTGCCCCTTTTATACCTCTGGCCTGCGAATTCCAAGCCAATCTTTTCAGTGTTGACTTATGTGAATTTATGCTCTGCGTAGGGACAACAATCGTTGAATGCTCTATATTTTACTGGTATAACGAAGGCAACATTGTTAACCATTTTACTATCATGGACTTGGTTTAGATTTTACTGTAGATTAAATTGCATTTTGTACTGCAGATTGTAGATTATTCTGTAGATTATAAATTATTCGGTGATCGTAAATTATACTGTAAATTAATTGTAATTTATACTGTAAATTATGGTCGCAACAAAATCTTTAACCAGAGATCCGAGCCCTGGATTTCCTGTTCGATTTGACATGGCAGATTGTCTGTGTAATTGGAATCAACCAAGACCTTTGTTTTGTAAATGGGTGATTGATGCGTTCATGTCCATCTCCTTGTGTCTCAAATATTTTTCTGAAGGTCTAGACCATCTTGACCGAGAGTCGTGGATGCCCGAATGCCATATCCCTAAGGAAACCCAAATTGATAGCATCAACAAACAATTTAAAGCTCACATCACTCTTCCACTAACATGATATATTTTCTACACTCACTAATTCAACCATCAACGTCTACCTCAGCGGGAACATTCACAGTTAGAGGCCCAAGTGCAGCTGCATCACCAAGCTTACTCATGCTCAAAACTTGCAGAATGGTTGAGCTTAAGAAACACAACTATCATTGGCTGCACATGTCAATCTGGCAAAAGATTAGGTCGAATATGTAACCTTTACTCGCAGTTGAAAAAATGACTTAATCGATTATTTCCTCCAGCACATATGCTCTGTCTGTCTACCTTTATAAAAACAAATTAGCTAGCTTCCTATGTAAGACGGTGGTTCTCAGAACAATAGTCTTTACAGACCAAAGACTTGCTGCAATGCAATCCGTTGGAGTCTTATTAATCATCAACCTCCCATATTTATAACATGAAACCCTGGCGTGGATGACAGCATTGAAGCACAACATTTTTCTTTATTGGTTTAATGCAAACAACAATTATATGCATGTGGTTAAATACGTACACCATTTATATGCACGCACCGGGCAATAGCGTTGATAAGATTGAAAGCCCAAACCAGTTACCACTCAATAGAGGAAGGGAGAGTTATTGAACCATGAATTGTCTGACCAGAGGATACAATTTCCTGTTTAAAACATTCGAGTTGCTATGTAAAGGATCACCTTTTTCCACTCAAAGGGATGCCCACGATTTTCTCAACTTCCTTCCTGAGATGGCCGTTTTTACCACGACCTTATTTCTGGCCAACGCAGTTGCATTTACTGGTGTTGGTGAATTTCGATGAATGTGTGTTGCTTAATTCTCCACGATTTTCCCCCTTAAATGTAGCTTGGGTTTGCAGAAGTGTGGCACAGAATGTTGCCTTTGATGGCTGCATTTTCCTTACTTTACCTAACAATGACCCCTTCCTGTTGGCATTAATGATCTGAACAACGCTGATATCCTTCAGCATTAACATTGTGTTCCCTGTTAGCATTAATGCTAGCATCTTTTGCATTGATTAGCTAGACATGACATTTAGTCTTAACAACGAGATAACATTACATGGCAGAAAACTTAGCATGAAAAGGACGTTCATTGACCTCAACCTCTTTTATAATTTAGGCAACATTTGAAGTTAATTGCCTATAGATTTTTAGATTTATAGTTATTCATGAACAACTAATGTAATGTTTTCTTGCACCAGAAAGTAATTTAGTTTTCCTTCTTATTAATTAATAATGTCCCATTTATTCTTTTCATTCAAATAATAATATATTTTATTTAACTTTTATCATTCTATTATGTTATGTGGTGTATCTTTTATTTTAACTTTTATCATTTTATTATGTTATGTGGTGAATCTATAATGTACCTGAACTATCATAGTGTAGAACTTTATTGTTCAGAGTGGATGAAGTGTATGATCATTATAGAAACTTTGTTTAGACATCCTCATATGTTTAGGAAAAGGGTTTAAGTTTTTAATGATTATTATATTAGAGCAATGAAGTGCTTTTATTAATAATAATAACTTATAATTATTATTATTGTGGGATGAGGAATTTTGTGTAAATATTGTGAAGAGGTACATAATCTTCCTTGGGATATTGTTATATATATATACATAATTATTGGATATTGATTTTAAAATAGAACACTATAACAAATAATAATATTGTAAGGCAAATTGATTTAGATGGTACTCTGATGACACTGTAATTTAAAATTGCACAAATGATTGTTTAAGGTTAATTTAGATTGTTCCTTATTGATAATTTGCTTTTAGACATGCTAATATGGGCTCGTGACAAATGACTAAAACAAACGGTAACCATCTACTAGCTTGACTCGACGATTGATCGGGTTATTGGCGAAGTTGTTTTTGACTTGCGCTTCCCATTGAGGGTGTTGTGGTTCCATTTAAATAATGTTGTACTTATTCTATAAACTTTATTGTTCTTGGTTTTCTTGTGTCAGGCGGGATGTAGACGCCTCCTTGTTCCTTAGAATAGTCCCCAGCACTGAGACTTTAAATGGTCAAAATCAATGAGAACATAGGCTTGAGCATTGCTTATGTGTCCTGGAGGTTCTAACTATTGCAGGGTAGGATGGGCAGGTAGTCATTCATAATCTGGTTAGGTGATTATGTTGTTGTTGCGTGAGTTGCTTGCATGGTGTTCGTCATCGTGTTACATTGTTGAGTAATGTCATGTTTACCTTCCTACACACACAACACACATTTTTTTATTTTTGCACTTGTTATGTGAGGCTTGATGTCGTGACGAACGGGAGGTGCGTTACAGATTCATCACTTGTATCAAATTCACTACTAGCGTCAAACGTTTGTGCAGAGGTGTCATTTCCTTTTTCAAGAACATGGTTCCAGTTCTCATTTATACAAATGTTTTCTGCTTTGTACATGTTCCTAGAACATAATTCTTTTAATGCTTTCATGACAATGTGAACACATAGTCTACCTGTCTGGTATGCATACTTGTATTGCAAACGTCTTTTCAGAGCTACAACAATCGTCATTGTTTCTCTAATGAATTTTGGAACCACTTTTTGGACAACATATAGTTGCACATGCACATTAATAATTGATCCTGTTAAGCCCATTTAGGGTTGTCTATATCCCCAGGGTCTGATTTGTGCAAATGAAATTCACAGAGACATAAGTATCTCTTCAATTTTTGTAAGTGTACTTACATCTAGTAGTGGTGTGTTACATCCTATTTGGTCAGGTGTTGCAAATTGTGGCAGTTTTCCATTTTCAAGTGATCGTTTGCATGGAAGACAAATTTTGCTAGTGGAAAATGTTCTATCATTTAGTGTCAAGCTGATATATTATTTTTGCAAGTCAGGGGTGAAATACTTAATGTTCTTTGCGAAATTCAATTCTTCGCAAATCACACACGCAATGGAATGAGTTTCTTCAATTCGTTTCATATAGGTCAGCTTTGCATCTCTCTTTCCTAGATGAGGATGTGTAGCAAGTGTTTGTTGGTTTTCAATGCTAGCATTGCACACTGTTGGCTCTAATTTATGATATGTGATTTTTCCCCCTCGGTCAGTATCATGACCACTGTGGGATATGTAGTTGCACTTGTTTCTCTCATGTATCTATTTTTTCAACATGTGGTAGGTTAACTTATGTTTGCCACTCGAAACTAGTTTCACTTGTTGACAAGCCATGTTGAAGGTGGAATCAAAATTTGTTACAAGCATTGCCTCCTCACCATGTTGATGATGCAAGGGTGATGGTCTTTGTGATTTGACATGTGATGATTTTTTGCAGTAGGAGGTGTGAAAATGCGCTCATGTTGTGCATGCACAACTTTTTTCAGTTTGTGATATGTGAGTTTGTGTTTCTTGGTCGAGATTCCTTTCACCTAACGATGATCAGTCGTACAATTCATAGGTCTATAAGGAAGTGCACCAATGTATTTATTTCTTTCGTGTATGGCCTTTTTCATGTTGTGATAATTCAGTCTACATTTTCTGCTTAAGGTCTCTATGACCCGTTGACATTTGGGATGAGTTTCATCGTGATTAGACAATATGCGATGCTTATGTAGATTCAATGTGGTTTGGTTAGCATGAACATTGGATATTGAACTGGAAGTATTTCGTATCAAAGGTTGATAATGGATGTGTGGCGTACTTTTTTTCGACGACATGATGTCAATTATTTGATTGTAGTTTGAATCGATATAGTAGAAATGGATAGTACCATCTAAAAGGGTTGACCATACCTCAACATTTACTCTGAATATGATAGATATCCATTGTAAAAAAATGTCCCACCCTCTATACTTCTTTTATCATATGGAATTTCCATGTTTACAAGGTATTGTTTCCAACTTCCAACCGTCGACATACTTTCTATGAGATATGGTAGAAGGTGTTGACGCAAGAAGTTAAATGTCTGTTGATTGCCACCTATAATTGCATTGAAAACGGATTGCACAGTGTAAAGGTGCAATGAGTGCACATCAAATTATGTTGCTATCAAATAACAAATTGTATTGAATAGACTATCTCCACAAGTAGATGTAATAGTTGTTTCTATATGTAATCCATGAGAGTGTATATGATGCATAATTCGTTTCCAATGCGATTCAAGGTCTTTGCAGGCGAGGGACAAGTAAATATCAGATCCTCCAAGATTGCATATGGATAATGTTTTATAGAGTAGTGGTTCATAATCACCAGTTAGAGGATTGGCATCATGGAACAAGATGCAATATGCATCTCTAGATGTAGTTTTGTTGAACAATAGATATATTCTTTTTCTTGTTAATGACCAAATTCCAATTGATATATTCATCCATTTGGCTAGCCACCGTATACAAAATGTATCTCCCCAAAGCCCTCTCTCATGTGGCGACAAATTTTCAAATGCAGAAAACCACATATTTGAAAGATATGTATTGACATCATGTATTCCATGCAATTGGAAAAGAAAAGCATATGCCAATTCGTATTGATACGACTCTAATGCCTCAACATTTACATTTAATAAACAAGCCAAGAAATGATCTATCAATCCATTGCGTAGCTTGGTCGAGGAATAACGAAAGTGCAATAGACCTTGAAATGCATCGTAGAGGCAATCTCCTGCAGTATACAAGAATGCATCTAATATGAAAAGGGAATTGTTATGCAATACATGGTCGATGTTGTCATGTACAATGGAGTCTGCATCTATTTCATAACACTCAACATCTATTACTTTCTCCATATTTTAAGTTGTGATTTTCAAGATGTTTCTTAGATACGTTTAGATAATATGCAAATACAAAAAAAGATAACTATAAGTTCGGGAGTGCATACCAATTCTGCCATGTATCCTTCATCCTTTTTCATTTCAAATTCAATTCTTTGTGGTTTCTATAGCATATGAAAAAGAAACAAAGATATAGTTAGTGATCAACCATATAGAAGAGATAGTGCAAATAAAACAGCAGTATAAACTTGCTCAGTACAAAGACTGAGTATTTAAGACATACAATTTTAGAACTTATTTTAGTTGTGCACCTTATAAGCATTATGGTAGTCATTATATATAGATTTACAATCATATTCATAATTTAATGTCATCCTCACACTTCACAAATCAAGACTAAACAGATCATAAATGACTTGTTGATGTCTCCCACTCAGAACACTTACATATATGGTCTTTGGGATAAACAAAAGGGGAATAATTAGGCGTTCATGGACCTCTACCACATGAATGGAACCAACACATAGCATAACTTATCAAGGTTTCAATTATATTACACGATGAAGAAGATATTATAAGATTGGGCACTAGGGCACTCATCCCAAGACAGATTAGTGAACTGTCCATTTAGGTTAAAAAGAAGCATTTCTACAAGATGAGGTCTAGATGTGGAAATGGTGATGGAAGATGCTTTGGAAGACCCAAATTCCAGCATAAAACTAACAAATATATATGTTTTTCCTGAGAGAATAAAATCTTTCCTTATCATAATCTGCAAAGAAGGGAATGGCAAGGTCCTCTTAGATGCTTGCTTCACAATGAAAACTCCAAATTCGTCTCACAAATCCTTGTGCACTACCATTTTCCAAAGATATATGGTATGATGTCCAGGGCATGAAAGTGGGCATATGTGATTGGAAAGGGGACATCCTGGAAAATGCACTAAACGTATGGTTTTAGAAACAAAAAGATGAGGAGAACATCCCATTTTATTTTTTGTATGTCAGTATGGTTGTGAAAGAGGTGGGTTCTGTATCGAGCATTGACATTTCTGCACGTTGTTTGAAGCCACTAGAGATAACTGAATGTGTAGATAACTTATTCTCAAGCTATACCATGGTTTTAATTTCAGAACCCTTTTAGGAGATTAACGTTCGAGTGTCTCTTATTTATGAAATGAATCTGAGACGTCGATCAATTTTTCAAACTGCGATTTGGGTTACCCTGCTACTTTAGTGGCCCTGCTAAATTTTTACCATTATGTCAAATTTTGGAATTCTTCTAACCATACTTAGACATGGCCCCAATTCGAGACTTCAAAAGTTTTTGAATGTGAAGCATGAAAGTCTCCTGGAGTGACTTTCTCCTGGAGTCATTAACTCACACCTATTGTTAATTAACTCGAAATTTCTTTAACCATCATTATCAAGGACTTCGGGACTTCGAGACTTCGGCTATTTGACACTTCCAGAATTTCTGAATGTAGAATTTGTACAACTGCTAAAGCAGTATGAACCCAGAGTACTACGAGCACGTGCAATAAATGCAGACTGGCCACCATGCATGTGGGACTCTGAAAGACAACTAGATAGAATAATTTAATCAAACAGAAACAATAACCAAATCTCGTTGGTGTTAAGTTTCCACCATGCTGCAAACCCTAACATGTGGTTAACCATGTCTCATCCACACAAATAATAACTATATGTGGAAGAGATAAGGTCCTCAAATATGCCCATGTCTATAAGCCATTTGTCACCTTCTTAAGCTCTTTGTTACCTTACGCACTTCCATCTGTCTTTACAACTTTGTCACTGGGGTCTGATCTGGAACCATTTTTCTACCCTTTACGCATACAGTTTATCCCTTTGGTAAAGATAGGAAGTGAAGAGAATGTCTTTCAATGGTTTCACAAGAGGGTGATTTAATACCATCCCTCAGTTGACAGAGCGACTTGCAATGTCTGCATAAGGGGGTAAACCAACCTCATCCCAGGACTCACTATGCGAAGATGTAAGGTATGGTAAACATAGGTAGTGAAAATAATGGATTGCAATGGTTGCACAAGAGGGTGATTTAGTACCATCCCTCAGTTGACAGAATGACTTGCAATGTCTTCACAAGAGGGTAAACCAACACCATCCCAGCGTCGAGTATGTAAATATGTAAGGTATGATCTATGCAATAAAATTTCATGTCAGTTGTTTTAAGAGGTTTTGAATAATATTGTACTGGTTAAAACCTATGGACCCTTAGCCTAATCCTCCACGATCCCTTGATTTTACCAAACCTATTGATAATCCCCCTAATCCTTGTTTATCACAAGTCTATTGATCCCCATACCATAATCTACAAATAAACGAGTGTTCAGACTCGAGTGCCCACTAAGAATTTAACTTTCCAACAAAGGAGAAACAAAAATTAATGTTTGGACTCGGGTCGTTTTGTGTTTTATATTCATCATCCACCAAATATTTGCATTTAACTTCTTTTTTTTAACTTACTGAAATATATCACTGATAAAGATGCACAAGGACCAACAATGTTGTCGAATTTTCTTACATCTTTCTTAACTTTTGTACCATACTTAGCCCTTCTATACCTAGCTACAGTTTTCTTCTATAAGAACATTTTGCAAAGGCAAAAAAATTTCTTATTCAACACTTTTTGAGATAGTAATGCATTCCTATTTCTTTGATCTCGGTAGTGACATTTAAGGATTTTCTATAATATCATTTTCACTCGGTTATTATTTATATATATTTTTATATCTATTTTGATTTTCAACACCTCCTAGTATTGAACATTCCTACTTGCAAACTGTAAATGGTAAGCAACAACGAATAAGAATGAAACTATGGTATTAAAACTTAATGGTGAACGACAACATCACAGGTCCAATTGCGGGTGCATGATATCAACCTTGCAAAGTGAAGAAATAGGTCCAACTGCGGGCGCAGGACCTCAACCTCGTAAATTTGAAGGAAACAAGGGTGCATGATTTCAACCTTGCAAAGTGAAAGAACAAGTCAAACTACGGGTGTAGGACTTCAACTTTGCAAAGTTGAAGCAAACAAGAGCAAGTAACAAACAACAAACCAATGAGAAAGCACCAAGAGGTCCAACTAGAGTTGCAGGACCTCAACTTTACAAAGTTGAAGCAAACAACAATAAAGAGCATCCAATGAATCAACGAACCAACGAGCAAGCAACAACTAGTGAACCAATGAAGAATATGTGAATCCTCAATGATGACTAGATTGCATTCCAAATATAGAATAAATATGAAACATATGATGTAGAAGAAACTCCATCATTATAGTTGACTATGCGAGTGTGGATGGACAAAAATATTGCCCAAATTCACTGCATACAAGATTGTATCCAAGAATTGGAGAAAAATGTATTGTGACATGCCTATTAAGTAAACATTAAGGCTGTCAAGCATGTTAAGTAAACATTTAAGGCTGTCAAGCCCTGTTTAAGTACTTGAAAAAGAGTGTCCACTCTCAAAACTTTGGATTTGTAAACATTTAAATAAAAATAATAAAAATTCAAAAAGAGTGTAGATGCTCAAAACTTTGGATATGTTAACATTTAAAATATTGGGAATAGCAAAGTTGACAATAAGACTTCAAATCTATTCTCCAATGAAATAATGACAAATAATTTTTTTTTTATTATATAAAAAATAATGTTTTTAATTGTCTAATTCAAACAATAAAAATTATGCTAAAATTAAATAATATAGTATCCTCTGACTAATGCACACAAACACATATATCCATTTATCAATTTGTAATATATATATATATATATATATATTCATATTACACATATATATGTAATATATATACACATAGCAAGTTAATATTACAAAGGTGAAACATATATCTAAGTTGTAGGAGGTTCTTCTCATACTCTGTCACACACATAAAATCATCTTCTAACAATAAAATCTTTATGCTAAAATAATATATATATATATAGATAATACTTCTTTGATTTTATGGAAGCATAAATTACTCAAGTAATTAAACGATGGATTGTAACCAGCAAAAACAATACCAGCCCCACCCCAACCAGTCCCGAGGAACTCAGACATGCATCCAGAGCCACTGTGTCTGCATTTATCATATCATCAGAAACTGTTCAAATAAATTCATTTAAAAGGAAAAACCCCAACCAGTACCGACGATCTCATACATGCATCGAAGGCCACTGTATATGCATTTATCATAGCATCGGAAACCATTCAAATAAATTCATTCAAAAGGAAAAAAATAAAAATGCGTTACACAGTAGAACTTAGGCGAATAGATAACCGGGAATTGGAAAAAAAAAAATTTTAACCCTAAACATTTTAAACATTTTATAGGTCTAAATTTTACTGTTATGACTTTTTTTAATATATATTAATTGTCATTTTTTATCTTTCCTATCGGCATATATAACCAGCAACAATGAAACGAATATGGCTATAAAAATAGAAGGTATATTAAAAGATAAATAGAACTGGCAACCACACTAGAAGGTATATGTCNTTTTTTTAATATATATTAATTGTCATTTTTTATCTTTCCTATCGGCATATATAACCAGCAACAATGAAACGAATATGGCTATAAAAATAGAAGGTATATTAAAAGATAAATAGAACTGGCAACCACACTAGAAGGTATATGTCTATAAAAATAAATATAAGCCAGTTTAGGGTTAAAAACTTTTCAACGTTCATTGTTTTTTCAGTTTAGGGTTAAAACATTTTTTTCATATATAAACCGATTATAGCCAGTTTGTAAA
Source organism: Picea sitchensis (assembly GCA_010110895.2). NCBI lineage: Eukaryota > Viridiplantae > Streptophyta > Pinopsida > Pinales > Pinaceae > Picea > Picea sitchensis. Next base: position 19,976 of record SNQJ01S0050596.1, read on the forward strand.
ATATTGTTTTTGATTGGTGAACGCAGCAAATTCGTGGTTGGGGTGAACCCGAAAGGTTTCGACTGATATAATTCCCAACGCAAATAAAATTACTTTTCGGCTGATAAAATTCTCAACGCAAATTTCTAATTGACACAAGGCTCATGAAAACCCCTGGTTCAATAGATTATCAACCCTGAACGAACGAAAGAATTCACATTACTCTAGCCATCCTTAATTAAACCTTAACAGCCTTTGCGAGGGAACGCCTTGATTCAAATTCGATAAACGCATAAGCATTGGCTCCCTCTTCCAAATATTTCCAGCACGAGAGCAGCGACTTTATAAGTATTAATATATTATTCCCGGCAGCAAATTTACTGCTTGAAATTTAAAAACGAAAACAACAAACAACTCTCGAGTACTGTTTATTATAGATGTAAAAAGAAAACAACCAGCATCTCTCGACTACAATTTCCCATATATGTCAAAAGAACAGGAAAATAAAAAGAAATAAATAAAGAAAAGGAAGAGAATGAACACCTCGGTGACCACTCGAATTTTGCCACGCGGAATCCCTGGTTCAGGATAGATTTATAGTAGCCCATGGTTCCACTTCCTGCACTGCTCTACGATGTAATGGGTTTTTGTTATGGTCGCG
>SNQJ01S0050597.1:4991-30722 GCA_010110895.2 Picea sitchensis
ATATTCCTCCAGGCATAACTCCAGATAGAGGATTTGAGCACGTTATAGAATTAGAAGAAGGGGTACAAGCAGTCATAACAAATCCTTACCATCATCCCAAGATGTACAAAGACGAGGTTGACAAAACTATCATGGAGTTGTTGGAGATGGGTCACATTCGGCCTAGTTCTAGTCCTTTTGCCTCTTTGGTAGTGTTGGTCAAGAAAAAGGATGGTACCATGAGAATGTGTATTGATTACTGAGTACTTAACAAGAAAACCATAAAAAATAGGTATCCGATTCCGAGGATCGATGCGCTGATGGATGAGTTGAAGGGAGCAAAATATTTTTCGAAGATTGATCTCCGTTCAGGGTACCACCAGATTAGAGTTCGGGAACAGGACATTCCGAAGACTGCCTTCCGATGCCATTATGGGCATTATGAGTTCTTGGTTATGCTGTTTGGGCTAACTAACGCTCTTGCTACATTCCATTCCTGCATGAACCATGTGTTCAATAAGCAGTTGCGGAAATTTCTATTAGTCTTCTTTGATGACATTCTCATTTATAGCAGGACTTGGGAGGAACACCTCCGATATTTGGATGATGTGTTGGGGATTTTGGAGGATCGACAACTCTACGCAAAAGAGTCTAAATGTGAGTTCGAGATGACTGGGATGCTTTTTTTGGGGCATGTGATCGGGGAAAATGGGGTCCAGGTATACCAGGAGAAAATCAGGGCAATTATCGAGTGGCCTACCCCCAGAAATGTGACAGAACTGAAAAGCTTCTTAGGCCTCTGCACTTATTATAGGAAATTTGTAAGGGGGTTCTCACAGCTAACGACACCTCTTACAGATCTCACTAAGAAGGGAGCTTTCAGTTGAATAGATGAGGCACATGCGACATTTGAGAAGACGAAACAAGTAATGAGTTCGTGTCTTGTGCTAGCCTTACCAGATTTCACTCAGTCGTTTGTGCTCGGTGTGATGCTTCAGGGACAGGGATAGGAGCCGTATTAATGCAAAACAACCATCCCATTGCTTTTGAGAGCCGCAAACTTAGGGAGTATGAGCAACATTACTCGATATACGACAAGGAGATGTTGGCTATCATGCATGCATTGGCCAAATTCAGACAGTACTTGGTGGGGAATAACAGTACCTGGTGGGGAATAACAGTACCTGGTGGGGAATAGGTTTAAAGTGAAGACAAATCATAACAACCTAAGGTTCCTCATTGAGCAGAAAGAATTGAGTGAGAGGCAACAGAAGTGGATCAATAAAATTCAAGCATATGATTTCGAGATCGAGTACGTGAAGGGAAAGAACAATGTGGTGGTCGATGCCCTTTCCAGAGTACCATCCATTCTCTCTCATGGAGATTTCAGTTGACTGGAAAGCTCTTCTGTTGGTAGAATACTCCAAGAACAAGTTTGCTTGTGAGATCCTTGATGGTTGAACACAGGACGATCGATATTGAGTTATTGATGACATCATTTATTACAAAGACAGGATCTACCTAGTACCAGAATCTTAACTGAAGGACAAAATCATGCATGCAACACACAGTTTCCCATTGGCAGGACACCCTGGGTACTTGAAAACCTACAAGAAGATCAGGGAAAGATGTAATGTTCCCAAGCCAATTTTTTCGCTTAGGAACACTAACTTACTCCTGACTTAACTGTTTTACTGTTATATATGCAGGTTGGCCACTGATATTTCGGCCTTAGGGTTTATTTCAGTTATTCAGTCACAGTTTATTCAAGATGCACTCAACACATAAAGATCTCAACAATACACAAGATATGGAACCACAAACAAAGATCTGATCTTTTATTATAAGAAAGCAAGCACTTGATACAATGTAGAAGCAGAATTGGAATAACTTCAGATGGCTTCAAGACAAGGATATGAGCCGCTACAAACTGCTCCCGGAAATACAGGATAAGCCTCCCAAAGGCTGAAAGGCAAGATGAACGCCCCAATACAAAAGCTAGGGTTTGGCCTAACCCTCAAGCTGCTGGTACGTCCTGTTGAACACTGTGAAGACCAAGGGTTCGGCCCTCCTGAAGAAGAAGATCTCCAAATGCTATCAAACTCCACCAAGTGATATATCAGAGCAAGGGTGACCCCCTCCTGAAGTATGAAGCCCAAACACTGATTCCTCCTCCTCCAACTGCTGAAACCCTAAACTGGTACGACCGTCCTGAAACCCTGAATATGGTCAACAATTTGGCCTGGCTGAATGAGGCCTCTAAATCACCTGAAACTCTCTAGGATGATAGATCGGGCAGTCATAAACCCCCGAGAGAAGTTTCAAGCTTAGATCTGAGGTAGAGCCTCTTAGATATGAGAATCATTGAATCACCAAGACGTTCTCTCTCCTCCAAAACCGTCCCAACCTGCAAATAATGATCTGGACGTAGTAACTCTTAAAGAAAGCCTCCAAACTGATGAGCAAGGTCCTGCAATCAAAAAATGCTGAAATCTCTTGAAGCTCTCCCAATAAGCTGGATCGAACTGTTCTTCAACCAATGGTGCGCCCTTGCTAGAAAACCCTAACTGGTACGACCCTGCTGTCCTCCTGAGTAGATGATGAATGTAGAGTGGTGTGGGTGGAGTGTTTCATCCTCGAGACCAAGCTTGGAACAAGGTGAGTGGAATCTTTCACCACTGAGTTGTTCTTTAGGGTTTGTAATCTCAAAACCCTCAAAACTATATGCTCAAGAACATCAACAAGCAAAATACCAAATATCCAAGATGAATGAGAGGTGCGCCCTAGCCTTCCCTTTATCCTTCTTTTCTATTTCTCTGTTGAGTTAAGTTAACCCCTAGGGTCAACTCCTAACTCAACCTCCAGTGCTCTATTCCTTCATTGAGTTACTTCTTTTACCCTTTTTTACCTTTTCCCTAAGTCAACTTTAAAATATAACATTAGTTTGGTTGACTTTTGCCCATGCTCTGTAAGACTATGGTCTAGTGGGGATGCCTAGACCACTAAGTCTTCCCAGACCTCTTCATCAAGAGGTTGGGGACATTACAGTCTCCCTTGCTAGAAATTGCTTGTCCTCAAGCAATTCCAAACTAGTCTCTCGCACCACTTGTTCATTCTTTCACGTGGCATCCTCAATGGGTAAATACTTCCATCTGATCAGGTACTCTTTGATGCTTCTCTTCCAGAGCCTCTTCTCCCGAACCTCCAGTATCTCCTCCGGAATCAGAACCAGTTGCCCCTCTTTGTCCAAAGGAGGCAGCACCTCAAGGGGCGTGATGTGTTGGCCGATGGCCCTCTTTAGGTAAGACACATGGAATACATTATGTATCTTGCTACCCTGTGGGAGCTCTAGCTCATAAGCTACGGCGCCTNATCCTGTAGGGCCCAAAGAAATGTGGTTGTAGCTTCTTTGCTCCGCTTCTTTTTATAGAAGCTTGCCTGTATGGTTGGAGCCTTAGGTAAACTAAGTCACCAACCTCAAAAGTACGCTCAACTCTGTGTTTATCTGCTTGGACCTTCTGCTGGTTCTGTGCCCTCTGTAAATGATCCTTCAGCTCTCTAAGGATATCCTGACCCTGTTGTACCCAGTCCTGTACCATCGGAGCCCTGCTGTCACCAAAAGCAATCTCCACGAAAGAGAGTGGATCATAGCTGTACAAGGCCCTGAATGGGGTCATGCCTATGGACATGTGATGTGTGGTGTTGTAGCAGTATTCCCCCAAATGTAGCCATCTGACCCACGCTTTCTGCTGCCTAGCTACATAATTCCTGAGATAGCCTTCCACCCATTTGTTGACTATCTCGGTTTGTCCGTCCGTCTGAAGATGATAGCTAGTACTAGGAGTCAAGGCCGTACCAACTAGCCTGAATAACTCCTGCCAGAATGTACTCATGAATCTGCTATCCCTGTCACTGACAAAGGTTTTGGGTAGGCTGTGCAGTCTGAAGATCTCCCTGAAGAATAATTCGGCCACCTGTGCTGCACTGAAGTCTGTAGCAATGGAGAAGAAGTGTGCAAACTTCGTCAACCTGTCCACCACTACGAAAATGTAGTCTTTCCCCTGTGCCTTTGGTAACCCTGTGATGAAATCCATGGATATACTTTCCCACTTGTGCTCTGGGATGGGTAGGGGTTGCAATAGTCCTGCCGGGTGAGTGTGCTCATCCTTATTCTCTTGGCAAGTAGTACACTCCTTGACGTGACTCATCACATCCTCCTTGAGGCCCTTCCATGAGAACCTCTCCCTCACCTGCCTGTATGTCTTACCAATTCCTTGGTGACCTGCCATTGGTGAGTCATGACATGCCTGCAACACTTTGGCCTTGAAGGCCGATTCAGGAACCAAAAAGATTCGTCCCTTATAATAGATGAGGCCATCAATGATCCTAAAGTTATCGTCCTGTATTTGCCCGTCCATTACCTGACAAGCGAACTGATTCTTTGCATATTCCATCACCAAGTGGTCCTTCCAATCAACAGACACATCTGTCATGGCATAAATGGATGGCCTCCTGGACAATGCATCAACCACCACGTTGTTCTTCCCTTTGGCAAATTCAATGTCAAAGTCATAGGCCTGTATTCTGCTTACCCATTTTTGTTGCCTTTCATTTAAGTCCTTCTTCTCCAACAGATACTTAAGATTGTTATGATTTGATTTCACCACAAATCGTGCACCTACCAGGTACTGTCTGAATTTGGCCAAAGCGTGCATGATGGCCAACATCTCTTTGTCATAAATGCTGTAAAGTAACTCAGGTCCCCTGAGTTTTCGACTCTCATAGGCAAGAGGGTGCCTATTTTGCATCAGTACGGCCCCAATACCTTCTCCTGAGGCATCACACTCCAAGGTGAAAGGTTGGCCGAAATCTGGTAGGGCTAAGACTGGGCATGTGCTCAACACCTTTTTCATCTTGTCAAATGTAAATTGGGCCTCCTCACTCCATTTGAAAGCTCCTTTCTTGGTCAAAGCAGTCAAGGGTGCACAAAGCTGAGAGAACCCCTTGACAAACTTCCTGTAATAAGTGCACATGCCTAGAAATCCCCTTAATTCTGTAAGGGTCTTAGGTGTAGGCCACTCCATTATGGCTTGAATTTTCTCCTGGTGTACCTGTACCCCTTTTGCTCCGATGATGTGTCCCAAGTAAAGAACCTCCGTCATTCCAAACTTACATTTGGACTCCTTAGCATACAATGATTGCTTCTCCATGATAGAAAGAATTTGGTCCACATGTCGAAGGTGTTCCTCCCACGTCTTGCTATAAATGAGCAAGTCATCAAAAAATACCAAGAGATGCTTCCTCAACTGTTTGTTGAAGACAAGGTTCATACAAGATTGGAACGTGGCTGGGGCATTGGTTAACTCGAAGGGCATCACTAAGAACTCATAGTGACCATAATGACACCTGAAAGCAGTTTTTGGGATGTCCTCCTCCCTCATTTTGATTTGATGGTAGCCAGAACGTAGGTCAATTTTTGTGAAATAGACAACCCCATGCAGTTCGTCCAGTAGCTCATCAATCCTTGGTATCGGATACATGTTTTTGATTGTTTTCTTATTTAATGCCTGGAAGTCAATGCACATGCGCATGGTTCCATCCTTTTTCTTGACCAATACCACTGAAGAAGCAAAAGGGCTGTAACTCGGCCTGATGTGCCCCATATCCAAGAGTTCTTTGATTGCCTTTTCTATCTCGTCTTTATACTTCTTCGGATGTCTGTACGGTGTGGTGATGACTGGTTTTGCTCCTGCCTCCAACTCAATGATGTGCTCAAACCCCCTGTCTGGTGGCACCCCTGGTGGGATAGATCCAAACACTTTGCTGTGTTTGTCAATGATTTCCTGGATTTCTGGTGTGTAGTGAACCTTGCCCTGCTCGTCCACACGTGCCGGAATTCTGCATTCAGCTGCATGTACTATCTCTTCTCTCCTGAAGATGGCCTCCATCCTCTTGGCCATAACTACCTTGGCTGAGTTACCTGTCATGCCTCGGAGCACTACCTTTCGTCCACCCTCCTCTGTGAAAGACATCTCCATGGTCTTGTAGTTGGTGGTGATAGGCCCCAATGTACTGAGCCACTGAACTCCAAGGATTATGTTTGTATCCGGAAGGTCCATCACATAAACATCCTATACCAATTCATGCCTACTCAACGTAAGCTTCATGCCTGGAATGTACCTATCACAAGGCATGGTGCTCCCACCTGCTACATCCACCTTGAACCCTTCAAATTCAACCGTGGGTATATGCCTCCTCTGTAACAATGCTGAGTCAATAAAGTTGTGAGAAGCCCCCCCATCAATCAATACTGACACCTTCTGCCCCTGCAAGACTCCTCTCATCCTAAAAGTGTTATACTTGGGCACTCCACTGATGGATGCCAAGGTGGATTTCTCCTTAGCCGTATTGTCATGACCTGTGGTCTCCTCTTCTGCCGTCTCTGTGGTGTCTGTCTCCATGTTCTGGATATGGCCGAAATCCTCTTCCTCCTCATTGTCTGAAGTTACCTTTATGTAGTGCACTTGGCCACGGCCCATGCATTTGTGTGATGGGTTCCATGGCTCTTTGCAAGTGTAGCATAGTTGTTTCCTCCTCAACTCCCTTCTGGTATTCTCATCCAATCTGGCTTTGCCCCTGTCAAGCCCCCTTGGGTCACGTCCTCCTGGGATCATTGGAGGTCTCTGATCTCTTCCTCCTGTGTTAAGAGGTGGTCTAGGCACAAATTTCAGCTTTGCAACTGGTGCTAGGTCTCTCGTCCTCCAAATAGCATCTTGTAGGTTGGTGGGCTTAAAAGCCTTTACCCAACCCTTCAAGGGTTCCATCAACCCTTTAGTGAAGAGCATCATGTGTCTGGTCTGTGATATATCCTGCACCATGACTGCTAGCCTCTGGAATTCTTCAATGTACACCTCTGGTGCTCCTGTCTGTTTGAGCTATGTGAGCTCTCGGAAATGCAACTTAGGATCCCCTTGATCAAATCTGTCAATGAGTCTCTGAGTGAACTCTGTGTATGCCACTATCTGATTGTGGCCTAGTGTGGTTAGTCCATGATACCACCAATCATGAGCTTTGCCATCTAAGTACATGGTGGCAAACTTGATGGCTTCCATCTCCCTCATGGGATTAAGCATCAGATAAGTGTCCAACTTCTGTACCCATGCCTGTGCTGTCATCTTGGCCGTACCATCAAAGTAGGGAATCTCCATCTTCCCTGCTTTGCGTTCAAACTCATAATTGCTCCCATGGTTCGGCCTAGGCTTGCTTCTGAATTTGAGTTGACAGTATTGATCCAGGGACATCTGCCTCTGAATCATCATATCCAAATCATTGTACTCCCTAGTACATCGTGCCATCTGCTCAACAAAGTCATCTACCTGTTCATGTTGTGCCTGTTCATCTGTGAATGTGGGCAAGTATGGTCTAGGGGTAGCCCTGCTGCCTATCTGTCCATGTGGTGTGCCCCCTCCATGACTTCCCTCAGATTGATGATAGGGGACGTAATCTGGATTATACCTGTTTCTACCGTGTGATCCACCAGTCTCCTTATTTTCATACACCTCTGGACCTTTCCCCTTGTGAGTCATCTGCATCAATAGCTGGGCTATCCTTGACTGGTTCTCATCTACCTTCCTCAGGTTCTCATCTACCTTTTTCAAGGTTTCGGTGATTTCGGCTTATCCTCTGCGGTTTGCATCATAGTTCTCCTGCAAGTGGATGACCACTTTACTTTCTGTTTGGTTTATGGATTTATTCCTGTGCTAAGTAAGCCAAGCCCTGGGGCTCAACGTCATCACCTAAACCCTCCATCTTGACCTTTGTTTCACTTGCCCGATTCTTCCTTCGGCCCATATAGATACCACTATAGCTCTGCATGCGCTAATCCTCACAGGATGGGAGGATCAGAGCTCTGATACCATTGTAATGTTCCCAAGCCAATTTTTTCACTTAGGAACACTAACTTACTCCTGACTTAACTGTTTTACTGTTGTGTATGCAGGTTGGCCACTGATATTTCGGCCTTAGGGTTTATTTTAGTTATTCAGTCACAGTTTATTCAAGATGCACTCAACACATAAAGATCTCAACAATACATAAGATATGGAACCACAAACAAAGATCTGATCTTTTATTATAAGAAAGCAAGCACTTGATACAATATAGAAGCAGATCTGGAATAACTTCAGATGGCTTCAAGACAAGGATATGAGCTGCTACAAAATGCTCCCGGAAATACAGGATAAGCCTCCCAAAGGTTGAAAGGCAAGATGAATGCCCCAATACAAAAGCTAGGGTTTGGCCTAACCCTCAAGTTGCTGGTACGTCTTGCTGAAGACTGTGAAGACCAAGGGTTCGACCCTCTTGAAGAAGAAGATCTTCAAATGCTACCAAACTCCACCAAGTGATAGATTAGGGCAAGGGTGACCCCCTCCTGAAGTATGAAGCCCAAACACTGATTCCTCCTCCTCCAACTGTTGAAACCCTAAACTGGTACGACCCTTCTGAAACCCTGAATATGGTCAACAATTCGGCCTGGGTGAATGAGGCCTCTAAATCACCTGGAACTCTCTAGGATGATAGATCGGGCAGTCATAAACCCCTGAGAGAAGTTTCAAGCTTAGATATGAGCTAGAGCCTCCTAGATCTGAGAATCACTGAATCACCAAGACGTCCTCTCTCCTCCAAAACCGTCCCAACTTGCAAATAATGATCTGGACGTAGTAACTCTTCAAGAAAGCCTCCAAACTGATGAGCAAGGTCCTGCAATCAAAACCCTAATGCTGAAATCTCCCGAAGCTCTCCCAATAAACTGGATTGAACTGTTCTTCAACCAATGGTGCGCCCCTGTTGGAAAACCCTAACTGGTACGACCCTGCTGTCCTCCTGAATAGATGATGAATGTAGAATGGTGTGGGTGGAGTGTTTCATCCCCGAGACCAAGCTTGGAACAAGGTGAGTGGAATCTTTCACCATCGAGTTGTTCTTTAGGGTTTGTAATCTCAAAACCCTCAAAATTGTATGCTCAAGAGCATCAACAAGCAAAATACCAAATATCCAATATGAATGAGAGGTGCGCCCTAGCCTTCCCTTTATACTTCTTTTCTGTTTCTCTGTTGAGTTAATTTAACCCCTAGGGTCAACTCCTAACTCAACCTCCAATGCTCTATTCCTTCATTGAGTTACTTCTTTTACCCTTTTTTACCTTTTCCCTAAGTCAACTTTAAAATATAACATTAGTTTGGTTGACTTTTCCCCATGCTCTGTGAGACTATGGTCTAGTGGGGATGCCTAGACCACTAAGTCTTCCCAGACCTCTTCATCAAGAGGTGGGGGACATTACAAAAAATTTACATGGAAAGGCCTCAAGACGGATGTGTTGAGATTCGTGAGGGAATGCAATATCTGCCAACAGAACAAAGCGAAGCATACTCATCCGATTGGATTACTTCAACCACTTCCCATCCCAGAACAAAAATGGGAAAACATCTCTATGGATTTCATCACAGGGTTGCCCCAAGTGCAAGGAAAGGACTATATTTATGTGGTAGTCGACAGGCTCACGAAGTTTGCACACTTCTTTGCCATACCCTCCAGATATTCAGCAGTGCAGGTAGTAGAGTTGTTCTTCAGAGAGATATTTTGATTACAGGGGTTGCCGAAAACTATTGTCAGTGACAGAGATAGCAGGTTCATGGGAGGATTTTGGCAGGAACTTTTCAGGCTAGTCGAGACAAAACTGACACCTAGCAAAAGCTACCATCCTCAGATTGATGGGCATATCGACATTGTGAATAAATGGCTTGAAGGCTATCTGAGGAATTATGTGTTGGGTCAACAAAAAGCTTGGATAAAATGGTTACACTTGGGAGAGCACTGCTACAACACCACCTATCACATGTCGATTGGGATGACACCCTTCCGAGCCTTGTATGGATATGATGCACCCACGTTTGTGGATCAGATATTTGGAGACAACAGGGCACCTAAGGCTAAGGATTGGATTAAGGAGAGCCATGATATTTTGCGGATCCTCAAGAATAATTTGTTGATGGCTCAGAATCGACAGAAGGTCTATGCAGACAGGCATCGGGTGGAGCATAACTTTGAGGTCGGGGACTTAGTATACCTATGTCTACAACCCTGTAGGCAGTCGTCACTTAAGATGAAGGGGGAATAAAAATTGAAACCTAGATTCTATGGACCCTACAGGATTACGAGGCGTATAGGAGAGGTGGAGCTTCCAGAGGGATGCAAAATACATAATGTCTTCCATGTTTCATGTCTCAAGAGGGCCTCGGGATAGCATATCGCCACTTCTACTGAGTTACCACCACTGGATGAAGAAGGGCAGTTGATTCTGGTTCCTGAGGAAATTTTGGAGATCAGGGAGTGGAAGTTAAGGAACAAGACCATCAAAGAGTACCCTGTTAAGTGGAAGAATTTTCCTATCGAGGACGCTACATGGGAAGGAGAACAATGCTCCAACACCTCGGATTGAAATTGCTTGTGGACAAGCAATCTTGGGCAGGGAGGACTGTAATGTTCCCATCCGTTTAGGAGTCATAAGGGGGAATTCTGCTAAGCCTAATTAAGTTCCTGTGGGCTAAGGCGGAAAATGATCTAGGGAACATGATTCGCCTAGGAAAACTTTATAAAGTTAAAGGGGAGAAAAAAGGGGACATGGGTCCTAGGCTAATAAAAAGTCACTTTAAAATTATAAAGTGATAAACCCACAAAAGTGACTTTAATAAAATAAAATAAAAGAAGTGAGTGGGAAAAGGCTCAAGCGAGTATTAAAAAGGGAAAATGAGGAGTCTCTCCTCATTCTTGCATTTTTGCACTTGAGAAAAAGGAATTTTGGAGAGCTCTTGGATAAAGAGTCTAGGGTTTGAGAAACCCTTCATTGCTTACTGGTTTCRGTGTTGCAACGATATACCTTAGCTGGTCTTGGGATCAGAATCACTCATATTTCGACATTKTTCTTCATTGCCATCAAGATTTTGCAAAGTTTCTCAGTTTGGGAATCTATTTGGGGTCATTCTTTGTGGAAAAAGCTGAGCTTCAACTAGAGGTCGATTTCTTTAGTGGGGACGAGTTACATTGTGCAGGGCGCTGCAATCACATGGTGGGGCACATTTCTTCTTGCAGCTGGGTCAGCTTGTATGCTGTTTGATATTCCTTCATAGCTGGGCGAACTTTATCTGCTGCAGGGACAGATATATTGCTGATAAGGAGGGGTCAAATCACTTCATTGATGAGCAGAGGGTAATCTCGTGCATTGCTGTGCGTTAATACTCATTCCTGGGCATTATTTTTCATTGTAGATGCCACTGTTCCTTGCTGAAAGTGTTGCTGGGCGCTTATTCTTGTTGCTGGGCAGTTATATTTGCTTCTGGGTGCTGTAACTCATTGCTGCAATACAAATTTCAGACTCATCTCAGTCAGTTGCAGACTTAAGTTGTCTCAAAGGGGCAGAGATAGTCCCCCATCCAATATACCAGGTTCCTAATTAACTGTGTATTGGTTTATTGTGTAATTTCAATATTATTGCTGCTGCGAGATAATTAATGCACTTGTCATTTGAGTCACAAGTCTGGTATCATTTATGTTTTCCATTTTGTTTGACATAAAATCCAAGACTATTCACTGTATACACACTCAGCCTCATAAACCAGCAAGTTGTTGTAAAAGAAGTACATACCAAACTCAACAAAAACATCAAAACATTAGGGGGAATATTACAGATTGCAACTTTTTCTTGGAAAAAAAAATATAATAAAACCTAATACTAGGAACAATCATGTGATCAAATATAGGTCAACACATGAACCTGGATAACTTAAATGTCTTTAGAGTAAAATGAAGATAGACTTGACATGAATAAGTAGCATTATTAGATATTATGAAGCCACATAATTGTTTTTATAAATTTTGATTCTCTATGTTTCTTCCAGTGGTTGCCTTGGAGTGTAAGTTAAATCAGAAAATTGCAGCCCTATGGAGTAGTTAGTAAATATCAAACAGGGGGCTTGGATTGGTCTCGAACAATGGACATTGCTAAGAAGCTTCTCACCAGCTTTGGTTTAATGGTATACCCATTACAAATTCATGGACATTACAACAAATATAGGCATAGTGTAGAAACTTCTCTTGTCAAGATGTCAATATTTCCCCTAAAATGTTAATATCTCAATGTGAAAGTTTTCTTTTTTCCTACAGTAGTCATAATTTGATATCTGCTAAGGTTAGACTGTGGTATCACGTGCATCTGATCATGCTTCTGTGTATTCTTCTTTATTGTATTTATCATATATTATATAATAATAAAATGTTGCAATAGAATTTGAAGCTAATGGATATGTACATAAGGCCACTCCACCCACCCATACTTCAGCAGGCTACCCTTCTTCCCATGAAAAAGGGGAAAAAAAGAAAAGCAGCAAGCCTTCCTCAATAACTAAACCAACCGTCTCCCACCCTAACTCCCAAATCAATTCCGCTCGAACTAGTCCTTCCCTTTACCAGCCAATCAATCCTATCCGCCAACACCTCCTTTTCCCAGACCAACTCCATCCCTTCCCTGGTACACACTTTGTGCATTCATCCAGGTTCTTGTAACAATTAGTGCTTTAGGATTATAATAGTGTTACAGTGCATGTGTTTGTGGGCATGTATGTGCATATATTTCCATCCAATTGAAATTTGAAATTAGAATGTGATTAATGTGATCAAGTTGATAAATAAATGACTACTATGGTGCAAAATTTTGCTTTGTGCATGTATTAGTTCCCATATACATTTCAATATTTTGTTCCTATCTATATTTATCTTTTGTTTTTGAAAATAATTAAGTATAACAAAATTGGAAGTTTCCTATAGCCATTTTATTGATCAAATTTTATGATATCATTTTTAGGCAGTTGTATCAGCTCTGGCAAAGGAGCAGCAACATTACCTTTTTACATTTATCACACATGCTGCTCATGAGGTTTGCACTTCAAATCTCATCTATTCAAATTGAATTCGTCTTTGATACTTTTTAGCTAGGCTGGCCTGTGTTTTTAACTTTTTTGTACTTTTTTTGTCAGTAAGAGAGTTCCAATTCAAAAGCTTCACCATTCTTTGAGTGGTCACTGCTTCTTTTTTTTCTGTAGAACTTAGGCTCGATTTTATGCAGTACTTGAAGTTGCACATGGCAGCATCAAATGTTTCATTCTGTGCTATCTCAACACCTCCAGTCCTTCCGTTGAAAAGCAATAACGATGAAGCTGAAACAGGCATGTGTTCTCTAATTCTCACTTTTAGATGGTTTTATCTTCTATGTGTTTTCAAACAATGACAATGTATCAGTTTTCAGCATGAAGAGCTTTTTGTGAGATTACCCTAAGTACATTACAGTGCACTCTGTTGCATGAGTTTTGAAGATCACATATTAATATGTCGTACCATTGGCTATCAGGTTTACAAAAACTTCTACCATCATTTAAAACAAGAGCTATTGAACATCGACATCGTAAAGAATGCCTAACTGCTGTTGAGAAAATATTTGGGAAAGGCCTGGAAGTGCAGGGTGATTTTATAGCTATCAATTTTTTTGCTCTGGTTTTTCTCAGTTCCTACAACCCAATATGTGTTTCCTTTGTAATAAGTTCTAGATTAGCATGGCAATGGCAACTACTCCGTTGAAATGTTGCATCTTATAAGATCTTTAGTTTTAAGTTTTGACTTAGACATATAGATGACACTGGATTATTTATATACAAAGTGCAAAATCTTTATTATTTTTTGCAGGAAGGATGGCATCTTGCAGAGTTCTTTCAAGTACCATGTGTTGTTACAGCTCCATATGTCGTTCCTTACAGGTATTGTGCAACTTTATCTCTTTTTCTTATGGCCATGATCCTTTTTATATGCTAATTTTGTGAACCTGGTATTACATAATAGTAAGTAAATTTAGCCTTTCAATTGCTTTGGAGGACAAACACTGTTTCTTTTCTCTTATTGGAAAAATGCTTCTTACATTGCAATAGGTTTTTTCTTATTATCCTTCTTACATGCTAATTTTGTGAACCTGGTATTACATAATAGTAAGTAAATTTGGCCTTTCAATTGCTTTGGAGGACAAACACTGTTTCTTTTCTCTTATTGGAAAAATGCTTTTTACATTGCAATGAGAATTAAGATGATTTACAGAAGATGTTAAATCAGGAAGCTAAGTGCTGTTCATGATGACTTCTTCTCCCAACATAAGCAAAAAGGGCTAAGTTGCACTGAAATGGATACATGGATGGGGGGGAATGGATATGACAAATTTTCAAAAAAGCTGGATACAATGTGGTGGGAAACAGACACACACACACATATGCACAAGAAAACGATGAGAAATTCAGATCATCATCATCACTACTTTCTACTATCATCAATCATACTATGCAAACTCAAAGGCTAAAGTTGTATAATGTAAACATTTAACATACATTAATTGATTATAGGTGTGTGGTCAAAATGGTTATAGGTGCACTAAATATTGATAATCATATTGGATATCCCTTTAGTCCTTGAGTAGACTTGCATTCGTGCCAATCCTATAACAATCTTGCTTTGTTATCTACTACACATGTGGAGACTCAATCTTTGACATTCATTTTGTTGGCTTGATTGGGCTTTCCTAGATTACTATAACTCAATTGCAGCATGCTGAATGTTTCAGTGTTTCAGCTCTTTTACAACAATAATCTACAATACTTTCAAGCATTCAAATGAAATTCTGTCATTAAAACAATTTATGAAAGCCAAACCAGCAACTTTGTTTAAACAAGCATTATAAGAAACTGGGATTCAAGGTTGGAAGGAATCAAATCTTCAAAGCCAAAAAGCACGTACATCCAAGACCCAAGGAGTGAATGAGTAACAGATCTGTCCATGTGATATTACCTATTTCAAATATGCAACTTCATCTCCAAATTATGGAATATACTGATTGCATTCTTCAGCTTCAGCCAGCATTAACCAAGACTGCTTCTTAGCTACTTGCTCGCTTTTCTTCTTTTCCACTGGCATACTAACTTTATTATAGACTGTGATTCACCTGTTTCTAGCAGGTCTTACTTCATTCAACACCCTAGAACTTAAACCCTCAAGCAATGAAGACTTCAAGCGATCAAAACCTCAAGCAAGCCCGGTGTCAACTTCTCTTGCCAACATTTAAAAAACTCAGGGTTTAGAAAATATTTGGTGTGTTTAAGGGAGGCCTGAGGCTGTTTATTTTTAAGTTTAGGGTTAAACCCTCAAGCAATGAAGACTCCAAGCGATCAAAACCTCAAGCAAGCCTGGTGCCAATTTCTCTTGCCAACAATTAAAAAACTTGGGATTTAGAAAATATTTGGTGTGTTTAAGGGAGGCCTGAGGCTGTTTATTAGGGGTCATTTTAGGGTTAGGGTTAGGGTTTCCTTAGAGCACTTTTAGGCTTTGGAAGTTCAATTTAGAAGTTGAAAAATCGGTTATGGGGGCCTGCAACACATGCTTGAGGGAGGCCTGAAATGTTTCAAAATCTGCCTGAAACATTTCAAAATCTGAAGACGTCCAAATCCCATTTCTCCTTTCTAAAATGGTGTTTCACATTTCCTGAAACGACATTGAAATGTTTCAGTGCCGTTTCCAAAGCAAATCCCCTTTGTTTCGTGATCCAAAATGGGCATCTACATTTCACAGACCCCCCCTTTTCTGGTAACAAAAAAAGCCTATAATATCAGTCTAGCCCCAGCTTCTTGTTAAAGACACTTGTATTAAAAAAGGAAAGGAAAGACAAAGCTTCTTAAAACTACAACATTATGACATGGGTAAGTTATTATCTTTTAATACAATCTCTCCTCTTTGCTTGTCTTCAAAGTTCAAACATGCTCTGCTTAAAAACATGAAAACTCTCTTTTTCCTTTGTCAATAGAATGGTGTAGTTTTTATCACACATGTATTTTCTGAATCTGTAATTTCCTTGTTGAGAATTGGTTAGAAGACAAGTGTTGCTTGGGAACATTGTGTTCCTTTTCTAACTATAGAAGTATTTAATAACTTTTTATAAGATTAAAGAATTGTTTCCATCTGCTCAAGAATCCATCAAATCTTCATATGCTTTGAAGAGGGCCTTTGTCAGACCTGCATTAAAAAATCATCAGAACATGCACAATAATGTTGAGATCCATAAGAGAGAGAAAGAATTGAATGGAACTAGCCAACAAACCCTAAATTTGTAGAAAGAGAAGATAAACCAGCACTAGGGAAAAAGATAAATCTGCACTAGTGCACAATAGATGAAACCATCAAGTGCATCTTTAGAGAGAAATCACCCACGAACACTCGTGCGCAACACTGAGAGAAAACCCTTGAACAATAGATTACACCATGAAAAAGAGCGCAGTGCTAGAGATGATGCTTGTAGGCTAAAAAAGTGAGTCACTTGTATAAGAGAGCAATAGCTCAAGATGATGTTAAAAATGAGTCTTGAGTGTGTATTTATACACAAGCCAATAGGTATGATGCCCTCCCAAAGAGGGGTTATGGGCCCACAAAATGACTAGGTTGGCCTTAACCATCTAGGAATATAATAAATGAGTGTTGACTAGGTTGACTTTAAGCCAAGCCAAACGTAGTAGAAACACACTAATATGCAACAATAATGATTACAAAGTGAGGTTGGCCATGGCCTTATGTGAAGATTATACCATCATTTCAACATCCCTCGTTAAGCTAAGCCGAAGGCTGTGGAGAATGATGAAATACAAGTGGGAAAGTGGGGTTATAGAGACCCAACTCAATATAGGGTCGTCCTTGGTTGAAATACAAAAGAGAGTGGGTTTATGTTTACCCAACTTGAATACATCTGAGAGAGCTTGAATACAACCGAGAAAGCTCGAATATAGTGAGAGAGTGGGTTTATGGATACCCAACTCAAATGTCCCCAAGAGAACTTGAATATAACTAAGAAAGCTTGAATATGTTGTGAGAGTGGGTTTGTGACACCCACTTTGAATACATTTGAGAGAGATTGAACATAGCTAAGAGTGCTCAAATATAGTTTGAGAGTGGGTTTATGGAAACCCAACTTGAAGACATTTGATAGAGGTTGAGCTTGAATACAACTAAGAGAGCTTGAATACAATTTGAGAGTGGGTTTATGGATACCCAACTTGAATACAACTTGGAGTGTGAGTGGTCTAAATGTAATTGAGTGGGTGTGTGCATGCCCAACTTTAATATATGGTCAGTTGTGGCCAAGATACAAAGGTGAGCAGGTTTATGGATACCCATCTTAAAAGAGGGTTGGCCCTATTCAGAACATTGCCCTTTAAGTTGAGGAGGAGGCCTTGGACAGAAGGCATTACATCATAACTTCCCCCCTTAATGCTGAACATGGGCTATATAGTGGAGATATAGCCCCCATGAATGGGAGTCTATTCACAACAACACCCTTTAATCTGAACAAGAGGCCGTGGAGAGAAGGCATTACATCATACATTCCCCCTTAACGTTGAATGTGGGTTGAATACTGAATATATAACCCACCTGAAGGCTGAATGCCATACTCACACACCAACATGGTTCCACAACCTGGTGAGGATGGCCTTTGGTAGAGGTATAGAAGGATCCACTAAAGCATGCTGGTTGGTTGAAGGTACAAAGGGTGGCATAAGCTGTCCTTGAAAATGAAGCTTTTGAAGATAGTATATCCAAAAGGACAAACATCATAATGTGGAAAGAAGAGATCCACTGAAATATGCTAAGAATCATCAGTAGAATATGGTGGGATATATTCTACAGACCCGTGAGTTAAAAGTTAAAACTGTATCAAGGAAAGTGAGAAAGAACGTAGCTTCCCCTCGAGAGTAAGTGGCCACAGGCCTGTAAATGTCGCTATGAACCAACTCCAATAGTTGAGAAGTATGCCTCATATCACAATAAATAAAAACATCCACCATAAAACCCCCAACTCTTGGAACGAAAAAAACATCTTCAAATGTGGTCGGGTCAAAGAAGATATTGTCAGATCCTGAAACTGGTAAGGCCCAATGTGCAACATGCATTGTCAGATGTGCACCATATAGAGAGTCCACCAGGTCTAAGAGAATTATAGAGAAGGCCTTCGTAAAGTCTTCAAAAGATTTGCTGAAAAGACCCAAGCAAAAAACTGATATGGAGAAGGGTTTTAAACCCTAGAAAATAGATGGTCTGAAACTTTAGTTCTCCAGTGACAAAAACTTACTGATGCCACCAACCAATAGTTTCAGATATGCTAATAAACCAGAAAAAATGTGAGGAAAGAAAAGGATGATCCAAAAATTCCGCCCCCTGGATCAAATGCTTGAAGTGAGCTCTCCTAGGAAGCCCTAAAAAAAGAGAAAGAATCTGAAAAACCTAGATCTGCAACCCTTAGGGCARTGCCTCTAGCCAATAATCTTCAGATCCACTGTAAAGAAAAGGTGATAAAAAAACCCTGGTTCCACAGTCACAAAAAATTGGTGATGCCATCTGCCAATAGTCCAGGATCAATGGATGAAAAATGARTAAAGAAGATACTCTGAAACCCTGGTTCTACAGTGATGAAACAACAGTGATGCCACCAGCCAAAAGTCTCAGATTCTCTACTGAAAAATTCCTGAAATAAATCAGTGGGAAGTCCTCTGCAGGGCACTTCAATCTCATGCACAAGATCTCCAAATAAGTTCATAAAACAGGCTCACGAAAACCTTAAATAAGGTGCCCTACTCTAGCCAATGAAAAACAACTCAATACTTCTTAAAAAACACTGTGAAATCAGCTTATTTGAGAAAAATCACCATAAAAACTTCTTCTTGAAATCACCATAAAATCAGCCTTATCTGGAAAAAACACCATAAGTCAGCCTCTTGCAAAAAATAGCAATATACTTCAGAGGTAAAAAATAAAAGAGGAGTGCGCTGACCTTAGAAGAGGATTTAAACCCTAGGAAAAGCCTAGAAATAGTGCTGTCCTTTAAAGGAGAGTTTATGTCCTAGAAAAACCCTAACCTAGTAGAACAAAGCTGAATAGAGTAAGGGAGGTTCACACCTGTTCTAATTCCATGTTGAGATATATAAGAAAGAAAGGATTGGATGGAGCCAACCAGAAAACACTAAATATGCACAAAGAGAAGATAAACCAACATTAGAGCAATAGATAAATTTGCACTAGTGTGCAATAGAAGAAACCAGCGAGTGTGCCTTTAGAGAGAAGTCAGCCAAGATCACTAGAGCATAACACTTGAGAGACAACCCTTGAACAATAGATCACAACATAAGAGGGATGATTAAGATACGTTCGAGGTCCTTTACTTAAAAGTTAAAACCATTAAACTGGGCCAGTATTTGTTCAGAGCGAAGAATATAGAATGCTGGACATGGGATTATATTAATTGTTTGAGGGCATGAAATTTTAATACTCTGTTAATGGAATGTTCTACAGAGTCCCTTTTTTTCAAAATGCCCTCCTTGCTGTCAAACTGAGGGAATGTTTAAGATTTGTAATCCTAGTCGTAAGAACAAGAGATGAACAATCGAGAAAACATGACTCTATCCAAAATATATTCTCTCTATTAGAATCACAAGAAAATCATTAATTAGATACCTTCCAAGCATTTATTGGTATTGATTTCTTTAGATGTTCTTTCTTCCATCTACATTATGTATCTTTATCTTTCCAATTCTTGCTAGAGGCCAAAGACCATTGTTCCAATTGATAATCACATTTGGTAACTAATTAATTAATATGATCTAATGTAGGATGGTATTGGTGAGAGAGTGGTATATGGATTTCGTACATAGATAGCTTGTTCAAATTCCGGAACCTAGCACCCAATTGCTAATTCCGAGCAAAAACACATTTCACTGAATCACAACAAAGCTAGGTTCTAAACAAATATTCAGCAGAAGCAAATAAATCAGGAAACAATAAAAGACAATTGCACACAAGATTTCGGGTAATCAACCCCTGGAAAAAACCTTGAGGGAAAACCAGTTCTGTGAGATTTTATTATTAATTTGGGGCTCCCGTCTTGGGAAAATAACCCCTCCGAGGAAATTACAATTACAACAATTAGCCTAGCCTCACAAACCTCAAGGCTGCTGAAACCCTTGCTGTCACCTTGTCTCTTTCCCTCAGATCCCTGCACCTGCACACCTGAAAGCTCACTCTCTGTGTGTAGTCTCTATCTCACTTGTTGTGGCTTCTCCTCTTACTCTAGCTGCCTTTTTATCATATTGAGATTAGGCCAAATCAAACCCTAAGACAAAACCCTAGATCTCATCCAAAGTGATCAAAGGATGAGATCTAATCTCACCTTCAGTTGAGATCTAACGGTTGTGGCTTAATTTAATTTTCACTTAAGTTACTAGACCCAATAACTTAGATTTTAACTTAATTAACTTCCATTAATTACAAAAGGTCATTCATTTACACAAAATTAACTTCTAAGGTTCTAAGAGGCATTAGACGACTTCCACAAGCTAGACACCGAGCCTCTGTGGAAGTACTTGTTTGACGCTACAAAATTCAACACTCTCTCTTAGAGAGGAAGGTACTTCTGCCACTTGGAGATGGCTCTATTTTGCTATCAAAGCTACTACCTTGCTGACTCTCCCTCCAGCTGTCTCACTCAAACCTGTTTGCGAAGACTTTCCTCTGATAATTCTCCTAGAAGCCTCCTGCTCCTGAGCATCCTACATGGTCATCTCGTACCATGACTACTTCTTCTGAACAGACTTGGAAGGCTGCTCCTTCCCACTAGAACTTGAAGGCTGACTCCCTCTGAGCTGCTCAACCTTCGGAGCTCTCTGCTCCTTGTCCTCTGTCACTCTGCTACTGCTTGCCATAGCTTGCATAGGCTTTCCCTTCAGCCTGTACAAGTTTTTCTCTCTAACTCCAAAGACAATTGCTTTGTCTGAGCTAGATCCTCTGGGCATAATAAGCGCCTGTCCATCTCAGAATAAGACCTCATAGCCCTTCTTCTCAATCACTGAGACTGAGAGCACACTCCACCTGAGTTCTGATACCCATAGCACATTCGTCACTCTCAATACGCCACATGACTCCATCCAGAATGGCACTGTTCCAGATCCCTTCGCTGCATGCTTGGTGGCCACACCAAGGTCCACATGCACGTCTGAGTTTGATGCTGTGAAGCTCTCAAATAACTCCCGTGCTCCTGTCATATGACATGTGGCTCCACTATCAATCAACCACACACTAGCTAGTAAAGTGCCCGTGGAAAGCTGAGAAACAAGGCAAATCTCGTCCTCAAACCTTTTGGCAAACTCATCTGCCTTTGCTGTTGCAACAACCTCCTGTTGTGTCTTGCTTTCACCCTTCTTCCTTTCTGGACACTGTGAAACATAATGTCCCTTCTTATGACAGTTGAAGGATTTGACCTTACTTGGTCCCTCCGTGTGCCTGCTCGTGAAGACGAATCTCCACCTATGTTATTTCGGACCTTCCCCTTTCCCTTCTTGACCTGGCTAACAAGAGCTACATTACCCTCATCCTTCTTTTGTCTGCCTCCATTCAACTCTTCATCCTGAAGTTCCTCCTGAACGAAGTCATCCCACAGCCTTGACCAGTTAGGAAGCTTCTTTCATGCCACAACCCCTTTGATGAATGGTGTCCACTCCTTAGTGAATCCTTTCAACGCTATCCTCACCAACAGTGTGTCCCCAACTGCTACTGGTTCATCTCGAACTTGTTGGATCCTGGTGAGATAACTTGTCACCGTCTCTGATCCTTTCATCTTCGTGTCCCTGAGCTTCTCCCTCAGCACCATTATGCGATTCTCATTCTTGCTCTAAAACAAGCTCTTCAAAGCCTCCCACATGGCATTGGTTGATGTATTTCTCTATAAGTGAAGTATCAAGTGATCCTTCACTCCGTCGAGGATAATCTTCCTGGCTTTCACGTCCTTCAAGGTATGGGCGTCCAAGTCTTTTGGATTTGCTGGTGGCACCACAACGGAGTTGTATATTCCCATATATAGTTCTCCATCAACACCAACATGATTTTCTCTTTCCATGGGATGTAGTTGGACACCCCGTCCAAATTGTCTTCAGCACGCCACGGCGACACCATCTTGGCTTCACTTGTTGAAAAAATGGAAAACACGGACTTGCTACAGGCACAGAACCCTTGCTAGGATTGCCGGGGTTGCCCTAATATCTGCTGCTGCTGGGTCCATGCAGAACACTTTAAGGTATCTTAGCGTTCTTCGATATCTGACCCTCGCAGCAATTCTTTTGGCACTTTGGGAATTTTGGATGATCGCCCACTAGAGGGTACAGGTGCGTCTTGCTCTTAGGGTGTTGCCTCTGCCCCTTTGTGCTTCCTTGGCGTTGATAAGAATTTGACTTCTGGACTTGCTACCCGAGCCTGTTTCCCACTGCCCGAGATTGCTCGGGGTTGCCCACAACATACTGCTGCTGCCTGGGTCCTTTTCTGGGCTGCCTGAAGCTGTCTTGGCCGTTGCTCGACTATCTCAGCCTACTGCTTGGCAATTCTTTTCGCTGCCCGAAATTTTCTGGATAGTCTTCCCACTACCCGGGGAATTTTGGGTAGTCTGCCCACTGCCCGGTGTTGCCTCTGCCCCTTTGTGCTTCCTTGGCGTTGATGGGCTAACTTGGTAGCTCCTTGCTGACCTGGATTCTAGTTGGAAACTAATTCTCCTCGGCTGGGCACACGACTTAGCCCAATCACAGTAGTTGGTGGCTGCCTTTTGTTCACCCGCACTTTACTGTTGTCGGCCATGTCCTGCCCGCTGCCCCACTCAACAGATCTCGGCCGTCACCTTGTCTCTTAATCTGTTTAGATCAATCAACAGTCTCACGCTAATTCAATCACAACAAACCAATCTCAGTTATTCGATTCCGCGGGCCTCCACTCAGCTAGTCCACCACACTTGTGCAGCGCCAGATCTTTCTTTCTATAGATCCGTACCTCGTACGGATTGTACGGATTGTACGACTTTTTATGGCGGCTCCTATTTATTTATTTATTTTCTTACCCCTCCAGCTAACAAATCCCGCAGACCTGCAGTTAACAAATTCTTCGCTGCAATATCTCGTTCTCCTTTAGAGACTCGACTCTAATACCAAGTTCAAATTCCTAAACCTAGCACCCGATTTTTAATTTCGAGCAAAAACACATTTCACTGAATCACAACACAACTAGGTTCTAAACAAATATTCAACGAAAGCAAATAAATCGGGAAACCATAAAAGGAAATTGCACACGATATTTCGAGTAATCAACCCCTGGAAAAACCCTTGCGGGAAAACCAGTTCTGTGAGATTTTATTTTTAATTCGGGGCTCCCGTCCTGGGAAAATAACCCCTCCGAGGAAATTACAATTATAGCAATTAGCCTAGCCTCACAAACCTCAAGGTTGCTAAAACCCTTGCTGTTACCTTGTCTCTCTCCCTCAAATCCCTACACCTGCACACCTGAAAGCTCACTCTCTGTGTGTAGTCTCCATCTCACTTCTTGTGTCTTCTCCTCTCACCCTAGCTGCCTTTTTATAATCTTGAGATTAGACCAAATCAAACCCTAAGCCAAAACCTTAGATCTCATCCAAAGTGATCAAAGGTTGAGATCTATTCTCACCTTCACTTAAGATCTAACGGTTGTGACTTAATTTAATTTTCACTTAAGTTACTAAAGCCAATAACTTAAGCTTTTAACTTAATTAACCTCCATTAATTACAAAAGGTCATTCATTTACAGAAAATGAACTTCTAAGGTTCTAAGAGGCATTAGATGACTTTCATAGGCTAGACACCGAGCCTCTGTGGAAGTACCTGTCTGACGCAACAAAATTCAACATAGCTAGCCTTGGGATAACTGTGTTGTAATTGCTACAACATTATTAGTAATATATGCCATTTTTCATTCTCTCCATTCTTGTGTTCACGGTAATGTGTGTATGCATTTTTAAAATCTTATATGATATAAGAGCTTCAAGGTCTGAAGTCTGTGATTGAAACCTGTGTTTGAGTTTGTTAATGTTGATAAAGTAAAGGTTTGTCTTAGAATCTGGGCATGGTGGACTTGCAAGGAAGAATACCTTTCTCAAATTAAAGGTCATTTGGGTGACTTACTCCCTATGTTGTCGTCACTTTTTCTTTGTCTCCTCTCTAGTGTTGGTACTTCATTGTCTAGGGTTTACGCTTTCTTAGTTGTGTGACTCACAACTTTCGTCGAACAGTTTGTCCACTTAAGATGTTTTGTATTTTTTGTTTATGGCTCTAAACAAACAATTCACATTCACCAATATGTATGGCACAGTTTACCAATTAAATCATAACCTTACTGCTGTCTTTTATTTATTAATGAAAATAGTTCATGAAAATGCTAGAACTTCAACACATACAGGCATAAACAGTAAATAGGAACATCATGGGAGGAACCTGGGTAAACGTCGTTGGCTTCCCCTACAAAAGTGCTGGTAAATTTGTTTTTGTGGCTGATGATGTATACAACAACCTTTGCAATGAATATGTGATGTCCCATTCCCAAGAGTAGGTTAGTAGGGAGTGACTTAGTAGTCTATTTGTTCCCGTAGACTATAGTCATGCACAAACAAGGAACAAGAGGAGAAATAAGGGGTGAATTAGTGGCTAAACGATGAATTAAGCCAAAAAGCATAGGAAAAGTCACTTGAGCTAAAGTCAACGAAGAAATAGAAGAAAAAGGTGTTGAGGAGGAGACTTAATTAATTAATCACTCACCTTAGGAGGAAAAACGCCTAGCTTAAGTGATGTCAACGGAGAATTAGATCGGGAAGAGTATAAAGGGAGGAATTCGACCTAATTCCTCATTATGTTATGATTTGATGTTGAGAGAGTTTCTAGAGGAGGAGAATCGACCTTCTGTTGTTTTGTGGATTTCTGGAGGAAACCACCACCTTGATTGGTTTTGGTGTTGAGAGATACACCCTAGCCTATCAGAGATACCATCCAGGTATTTCACCATGCTATTCAGGAGTATCCAGTTTGTAGTGATTGCGCAACTCAGCTAGTGAGGGTGCAAGGGTTAGAGAGGGTTTTGTGTAGCTGCACGAGACCAAGGATTATCTTGCAGATTCCTCCTGACCTAGTTGAGGATTAGCCAGGGCACATCTTTTGAGCAACCAATCATCAGATTTTGACGGTGGAATCTCCTAGGGTGCATCAGACAGCCAAGAAGTGCACAACTCTTGAGGAGGGAGATTTGGGGTTCTAGAGGGTATTCCGGATCAGATCCAAGGGAACCCTTCCGACCCAGTACAATGTTGGCCAAGGCGCACATTTCGAGATATATATATATATATATCAACAAATTCCGACGGTGGAATCACTAGGGTGCACTCACAAAGCTCAGGAGGTGTGCAACCCCCCCAGGGGATGACATCTAGAGCTTCCGGGGTTCGATCTTCAGTCCGACAGTCATCAGAAGCAGCCTAGAGGCCAGGGTGCTTAGTTTGGGATAGTTTCCAGGTGATTCTGTAGAGTCTAGCTACCAGGGCGAGTTTTCTAGTGTTTGTAGCAGTTGCCGTGAGTTTCCAGAATTGCATCTTTTGCCGAGCTATCCGTTCATGCGCAGATCTGCCTTCATCTTCTGATCACGGGTATTTTGTATTAGTTTCTTGTATTCCAATGACGATCCACGAGATCTAGCTGACGATTATTTATCTGCTTTCAACATATCATTGTATTTCCTGCTTTT
>SNQJ01S0050597.1:50295-63225 GCA_010110895.2 Picea sitchensis
CCTCTCTAAGTCATGTAAAGTGTGTGAAGTGGTTAGGGTCAAGACTCAATGGGCATAAGGCTCATGACATACAAGAAGTCGTAGTGTCTCATTCATGGGTGCCTTTGTAGAGAGTGTGTGGTACCTTCGTTTACAATGCACTTTTTCCAAGCCCATTATTTTTCCATTCTTTCATTTTTTCATAAATTTAAGGAAAGGTTGAAGGCCACTTCCCTGGTGTGGTGTCTAGATAATGGTAGTGTCACCCACAAACATCTAGTGGAAATGAGAAGCCTGGTTCGTGATGAGACCCCCTTTCTCTTAGCCATGCAACTGAGAGCCATTACCCTGGCTTGGTGACCAGATGATGGTAATGTCATACCACTAGATATTCATGGACATGATAGGCCAGCTCGTGATGAGACCTCCTATCCTCCAACTAACCTTTTAAGCGTTCTTAGTCATATTTTATTGTGGGTCCCCCTTTTCTCAAAGATAAGCGTTTCATTGCTTTCTTGGGTGATCCCTGGGAGAAGCATCTAGAAGGTTCATACATAGGCTTTTATCTTTTACCCAACTTCAATCCCTCTTGGGTCAATACACCCTAAAATCCGAAGAGATAAGGAAACGGGGGGGGGGAATAGTTATGGAAAGTGGTAAGTATGGTCGGGAATGGTACGATGGCTCTTCAAGGGAGTTCCTAGTAGCAAACACATCCCCAAGGAAGACCATTTACTAGGGCACAATGTCAACCACCAAGGTGAAGCAAGGCAAAAGGCATAATTTCCAAGCATGTATCATGAAATCTAGAGCAATCTAAGATACAACATACTTCAATGCCTTAAATATTGAAATGATGCTCACCATAATACTGACTTGTACCTCATGGAGCAAGGCCCACTGCCTTTCGAAAGTTAGCTGATGTGGTGGATGCCATCTGAAAATCTGCGACCTCTGTGGTTGTGAGAAGGGTCTCCATCTGTGCAAAAGGATACTGCTGGTCATGTAGTCTCTCGGTACTCCATATCTGCAACCTGAGGGCCTCGAGACATAATCTCCTTAGTTATCCACAAAATGGGGATAACAGGACCTATTGTAATCATCATGAAGCCATGAATCATCCATCACGCCCTCATTAAACAAGGGATTGGGCATCTGCACAAATCTGCAACAACATTTCTGCCCCTCATTGCTGCCCTCAATAAAAAATGCATATGAAGAATGAGAATAAAATCAGATTCAAAAGACCACATAAGCTCATGACCTAGGTCTTGCTGCCCTCTTTTAGGAGGCTGAAAATCCTTGCAATATACCAAAGATTGAACATGCTGCTGTCTCAAAAATATTGCAGCCTCAAAAACACGCGCCTTTGTTGATTTTTTATACTTGAACTTAGTATATGAAGACCTGAATGGCTGGAAAATCCCATGAAAATGCGGCAACAAATTTGTGCTATCAACCATGGAATAAGCTTCACATACGTTCATTATTTTGGTCTGTTCAAGAGACACGAGATCTTAAAATTCAGCTTTAGGGTCTCCATCAAAATATAAACAATTTCTATTCCATCTATGCTTTCCAATATGGAAGAGAGTATCAATGTCTTCACACTCATGGTTGTCAAGTCCTTCATGACATGAGGGAATGCCAACACTTGAAATTTTTTTATCCTCCAAGGGTTTCTCTACAATAACTTCCATTTCCAAATCAAAAAAAGATTTATCACTAAATTCAGAAATTTGGAAGGAAATATCACTCACCAAACCCTTGTCTTCATGCAAGTGTATCTCATCACCATGCTGTGCTTCCTCGGGGACAAGATGGCATGTATGGCCTTCAATGGAGTCATCAGATGCTTTGACAAGGCCTCCAATGACTTCTTCACACTTTTCTTTCTGTCTTTGAAGTTTCATGCAAAAGTGGCTCTTGAGATAAAGGACAATGCTGGTCATCCATATTACATTCATTTTCAAGCTTTACTAGGGTTGGCACACAATACTTTTCTATAATATATTCACCCAAAGACCTCATTGCATCATATTTATCCTTGATTTCAGCCAAGGGAGACCTTGAAGGGTTATTCTCACATGCAAGCAGCAAATCATCAAGCTGCTCTCTCATTTTAGAACAAATCTCAACAAAAATATGTGCATCATGCACAACATGCTCTTATTCATCATAACCATAAACCCAAAATTTCTGAAAAGTTTTGATCAAATTTGGAAATGAAGGTGTCTTCCTTGGGCCAAAATCACAAAACCATTTCCATACATATCTCCCTTTTGAGGAAAGTGCAAACATTTTCATCATGATATCCTCGTGGATAATATTGAAATCTGTAATAAACTCAATGAAGGATGTAACAAATTGGGAAGCTAGATGAGGGCTTCCATAAACTTTTGAGCATGCTCTAACCAAATTTGATATGGGAGCTTATTTGGATATTCAGGAATGCATGAGAAAGCCCAAAGGGCCATACATTTTGCCTCCCGACCTGTTTACTTCAATCTTCAATATAAGAAGCGAATATAAAATGTGAAAAACATACAACCATCATACCTCATTTTCATATTTGTGGAGTTTCTGGGTGAGTCTTCAAATATGTTGGTTGCCCTCTCCTCTACAAGCAGCAAGTTCTTCAAAAAAAATCTTCAAGGAGTTGGGCTCCATTCCTTTGTGGAGTCGCTTGATGAACATATGATCTTCAAAGAAAAAAGGCTCATTGAACAATGTAGCAAGACCATTGAATCTCCGGGAAATGGACTTTATCCCCGACAACGATGGCAAAAAGTTACTACCCAAAGCTGCACCACAAGTGGAAACATCATTGATATAGTTGGGCCTCATATGCCCATTCTGTTGATCACCTTGAATTGTTTATATTGACTAATTATTGATATGACATTGTGTCCAAGCTATGATGATGGTATACATGTCTTATTTAATTGAAATCTAGGTTTACATACATATGGTGAAATGATTGATCATTGCATGCATAATTTGTTGTTATTAGCAATAGAAGGAAATGCTTTAGGGAAATGCATTATATTGTAGATTATAATCCTATAATAGTTGCATATGCATTGTCATTATTTATTATGTTTAAACCCATGCTTTCCCTATGTGAAAACACCCCCATCATGTCTTACCACATGTGGTAAGAGGTTCCAAATCTCTAAGGAATCGGGATAAGCCATCTCTTGTCTATTGTTATATCATGATGTTGTGGAGTCACATGTGAGCAATATCCTTCTGTTGGATGGGTTATGACTGTGGCATTGACTAATGGAGAAGAGACTACATGGAGTTTGGAGTTGGGGATATCACTGATCCTGTAGGTGGGTTGAAAACCCACTATTGAAACAATATTATGCATTACCATCACAATCCTTTAGTGAATGACAAGGCATGCATCCATGCTAACCCTATTACCATTTGTTCTATTTGTTTATATTGCAAGTGTGGAGAATATATCCTTAACTAGGTCCTTTCTTCTTCCCTCATTTCTACAGAAAGCATCGACCCTAATATGGGACATCATTAATTTACCATCATCTAATATGTGTCTGACWTTATTGCCTTACAATTGATTTCTTGCTTCTTTTAACTATGTTAACTTCAAAATCATTTAGACTTAACAAGGCCAATATCAAATTCATATGATTTAACTCGATTGACAAAGCACCAATGCTTATGATGCAATATTAATGGTACTTTAAGACTCAAAAACATGACCTTATGACTTGTTTTGTACAAGAAGTTTCTTTAGATCAACTTTAGTATGTGCAACAAAAATATTTGTGTTTGTAGTTTTTCATTTGCATGTACAATTGTGGCTACCTGTGAATTTTGTATGAATCAACATTAAGAATTCTCTAGAAGAAATAATGTTAGTAGATAGTTCGTTCCCACCATTCTCAGATTATCCTTTTTAACAAGATGGCAGCCAAACGAGCACAACCATGGCGAGCAGGATGATGTGACAATGTATCTTGCATCAATAACTGATTGGATTCATGTGAGTGCTCGACATTTCCCTAGTTTGCATTATTCCTAATAGATTTTGTTGAATACAATTGTTTTTCTATATAGTTTAGAGCATGTTCTAATGTAGATCCTTGAATTTTATATTGCAACTTTCTCAAGAGTTTGTAAGCCTTCAGTTATTGTCATCATTAAAGAAATTTCACTTTGTTTCTCTCTTTGGCATTGTTTTTTCTGCCTTGGCTAAGGTATCCGCAAATGCTTGCCACTCAATTGCTTTTGTACTATAATTACATTTTCATGAAACCACTATTCAGAATCCAGATAGTTCAAATTAAAAAATAAATGCAACTAAGAAAGCATTAAAATAATGATATAAATATTGTACTAAGAAAGTGTCTCTAGGGTAAGAGTTCATGGTTTTTGTCTAGAGAAGCTTTCAAACTGAGATAGATTTTATCACAAGCTGTAATTAGAGCCTTATATGTTTGTTTATACGTGTTGGGCTCTAACTTATGATGGATCTACCATCGTAAGAACTATAGAGATTCCTTAACAAACTAATGTAACTCTTGTGCAATCCACACATAAATACTATTAGGCATAAAATCGTATTCACTGATGTGAAGCTTGATTATAAATAGAAGTGGATAGTTAAATAATATTATGTGCTTGTATGATTAAGACATCGACATGTCGGAGGTTGTATCGATGGTTGTATTGAGCCATCGCTTGTTTAACTTACTAGCAATTGTATTCAATATAAGGGTCACACATAAGACGTGGACGTTAGTCATTTTCCATGACTCTCATTGAGAGTAATTAGTCCCCTTGTTTAGTTCTTGAAGATATGTTCCACAATACATACTAATTTAACAATAATCAGAGCATACTCTAATTTTGTTTCTATCTATTATGGTGTCAATATGGATGATTATAGTTAGATGTGTGTTTCATAATTTTTTTGTTCTCTTCATGTTATTCTAAATTGTCTAATTTGGGAGATTATTTGAGTGTAGTGTAATCAGAGAATAACATTTGGTGCCATTGTTGATGCAAAATTGACATGGGGATTTTCATGGTTGGTAAACGCAAAAGAAACCATCCTGAAGTGTCTATAGGGGAATTTGTTTGTTGTTGCAAATACAAATCAATATAGGATAAAACATGGAGAAAAATGACAAAAAATAAAATATGTCTGAATGTTATGTTCTCTAGTTGATGGGAATTCCTATTCCAAAGTTTAGTGATCAACAAGTGTCCAAGTGGAAAAATTCACATAGTTGTCGAATGATGTAATTGAAGATMATATATGAAAAGAAGCAACAAATAACTATTAGACAATACACAAAGTTGAGGAGTAATTGGTTTGGAACAAGGAAGATGAAAGGTTTATGGTGAATGTTCCTTGTCTTTTGGCATAACACTTGGTTAGGTTAAGAAGAAGAAAGAAGATTTGAGAGATTGATTGCATAAAAAGACACAACTAAGAAGGCAATTCCAACTACTGATTTCATTTATATTTATTAATTAGGAGAAGATAAGAAATGTATGAATTTAGTTGAGTCAACACCCTTAATTCCATTTTGATTTGATGCATGCTCTGGCTGTGTTGGAACTTGGAACCTCCCTTGATGTAGTGGGGTGGAATCATCCAAGGTGTTGGAGACGACTGTTACCCCTT
This sequence comes from Picea sitchensis, assembly GCA_010110895.2. Taxonomy (NCBI): domain Eukaryota; kingdom Viridiplantae; phylum Streptophyta; class Pinopsida; order Pinales; family Pinaceae; genus Picea; species Picea sitchensis. Next base: position 55,943 of record SNQJ01S0050597.1, read on the forward strand.
AATCTGGCATGGAGTTGTTTCTGATAGTTCGCTTCACTACCCCTTTGCAATTTATTGAGCTCTGGATAGTGGGGAAGCTTCTTGGTTTCATGTAAGCAGATTGAGCCGGAAGGTTTGATACCAGAATCAAATTCCAAAATCATCCTACGTATCAGGTGAAGGTGCATCCTTAGAGATGCCTCATTGGATGAACTAATGAACTGATGGATGTTGTGCCCCACTAGATATTTAAAGATGCTTTGATGGCTATTTTCCAAGCTCTCCAATGGTCTTCATCAAACCATTTTCAAACATCATATATTACTTGAAGAATGGGTGTTACCTCTTCTTGATGAAGAAGAGATTTGTGTGGGAACTGCATTGTGGATAGGTCAATCATCCATATTTATAGTGCATACCCAAAATCTCATTCTGAGCCTTCACAAATTTAGAACAACATCTACAGTCTATTTGGTCTAACCTAAGCACCATTGGAAATTGGGAGCAAGAAATATATTGTTTTGTTGTAGCCCTTCTAAGCAAGAGAACGAGCTTATTGAGAAATATGTGAGGTGGTGTCTATTGCTACTCAAACTCTCACTTAGTGAAAAAGTCCTAACCACAATTGTGAAAACCTAAAGGCAACTTAGACTAGCCACTACTATCACCTAAGTTGTCTAACCTTTCTTTTCTCAGACTAAGAGGTTCCCAGCCTAGGGAGGCTTTCCTATGAAATAATCAAATCCAATTTATCGTTTAAATGAAAAGCACATAAAAGGGGGCCTTCTGAGAACCAGTCTGGTTGATGAGGTCCCAGGACTGGCCAGCGAAGGTTCGAGGGACAGTTACAGTAACCTACACGCAACATTCACCCAAGGTGCAAGTACCCTTATTATTGGCAGGCACCCTCCAAGGGATTATGTGTCTGTCCCAGGTACCACAAGGATTTCACACTTGTAGTCACCTTGTGATGCCCTAGAAAAATGCTGAGTTTACCACTTCACAATCAACGGCTAGGGAAACAGTTGTGGGTCAAGACTATGCATGTGGGAAGGGAATATAGGACCAAGTCCTAAGCCCGAAATTCCAGATGTTATGGTGTCACACCAGGGACTTGCCACTCATTGGAACCCTATACATGTCATATCCCCATTGAACAAATGAAGAGGGGACATCAACTTCACTTGCCCAGCTTAACGTTGTGCTTGATGCATGTGTTAGATGCACTCTCCCAGCTAGTGTTTCATGTTACTAATGGATTTTGTTCAAGTGTTACAAATGGAGGTTGGTTTTGATGCAATTAATTCAATTACTGCTGCAAATTTGCGTAAGTGAGATGCTTAGAAATGAAACATTGCAAATTGCTTATGATAGTGTGAAAATGTAAATGATGACCCAAATAAAGTGTCCTTGCAATGCTTGAATCATAATTAAACTGTTAAGTGAAGTGCAGAAAATGAACATTCATTTGATTTTAACTTTCTTGCTCAAATACCAAACACATCAAATGCTCCGTGACCATCATAACCATGATTCATATGCCTCAAAATACCCCAATAAAGGTTGTCAGAAAACATTCCAGATTTGCAAATTTAATCATAGTGTTAAACAGACCATGAGAATAACCATGAATCAGATCTATCAACTAAGTTTCAACATCATCATAAAATCACATTAACCATTCATAATGTAAAGTGCTTAGATATCTAACAGATCATGCATTGTCCATAGGAAATGATTAGACTTGGATGGTTAACAAGTTAAAAGATTAAACCATTAAGCATGGACCATTGAATTGTTTAGCATAAATATTCATCACCATCAGAAAATAAATGCAAGATCAAAACAGTGACATGTTCCAAGTGTACCAAATGTATGACTAACTCAACAAGAAATCAAAATGCACCTATGTCCAGTGAATAAATTAGCAAATTAGAAACCATGAAACCATTCATAAATGTGTTATGGAAGTTGTCTCAAGAAATTAATCTAGATCGACACTATCAACTTAGATCACTAACCTTAAACAAAGATTTGTCAAATGAAAGCATGCCAATGAACTGTGATAATTGTGGCAGGTTAGTGTACTCATAAATCAGATATCATGACCAGAAAATTGTAGAATGCATGCAAACTTGTGAACTGCTGAAATGTTAGTTTAAAATCTTAATGAGTGTCATGTCCCCATTTTTGGGTTTCCCTGTTCTTCAGTTGGAGATGACTTCTGAGGCTTGTCAGTGAAGAAAAGGGGAGTCGGGGGGTTTATTTGATGTCACCTAGCTAGGAGATGTTATGTTTCTAAAGTGAGTTATGTTTCTAAAGTGACATTTAATTAAAAGATAATAAAGTAACTTTTAGATTAATAGTTGTAAAACATTAGTAAAGTGACTTTAATCTTTAAGTAAAAATTAAAAAAGGGGGAATAAGGGTCATGTTTGATTTAGTCAAAAGGGGAAAATTCTAGAAGGGCATGGAGGAAGAATAAAAGGAGGGGTGGGTAGTGCTTCACTTTGGCATTATGTTTTTGGATTGATCTCTTTGGAGTTCTCTTGGAGCCAAGGTTTTTGTTAGTTTCGGTGGTGCAATATCCACCCTAGCTAGACAAGGAGGAGGATCCACCCAGGATTCTCACTTGAGATTTATCTTCTGGTTTGGCATCATCTTGGAGAGGGTCTGGACTCTGGAGGTTAGGAGTTAACCCTTCTGCAGTTTGGAGGAGGAAGCTTCATCTATTGAGGAGGCCGTGGCGTTTCTAGGTTTTTGGTTTGATTATTGTGTGTTTATGGGATGTATTGCAGTTGCCATAGCAGCCAATAGAAGAATTGTATTGCTGTTGTGATTGGGCTTCATTTATAATAAAAATGCCATGGTCACTTTTCTATTTCATGTGTACTGGTAATATTTGCAATGTCTTTGACGAAAGTATGTTATATAAGAATTGCATGCAAACTGTTTGTAAAAGGTTGTAAACCAGTTCATGGCATTAAAAGCATATGTAATGCAACTGTTTGATGAAATCACACAACCAGAAACAACATATTTTTGCACAAAGATTATAATATTCCAGCCTAGCACATCCTGGAGATATTACAGTGGTATTAGAGCTGGAGATCTTGCCAGCCTGAGGGGAAACAGTGAATACCAAGGCCAAGTTTTATGGTGGCTGAGTTGATTTTCTTCCTTGGAGGATCGAGATCTATTGTCGAGGGGTTAATTTTTATCACATTGGACAAGGTTCTTTTGTGCTGGGCGAATCTTATTTGTTGGGGGCCGAGTTCTTTGGAGCTGGGTCGTATTTTGTGCAAGGGCCGAGTTTAACTCCTTGCTAGGACTGATTTTTTCACCGCTAGGCCATTCTTTCATTACCGGGGTGAGTTGTATGCTAGCTGGGCCGAATTTACTGTTGTGAATGCTGAAATCTTTGAGTACAGGGATCGATTTCATTACCATAGCTGAAAACCCTTAGTTGTTGGGCAAGTTGATGGTAAAAGGGTTGAGTTTTTATTTGGGAAATCAATTTCCACTTGTATAGATCAATTCCCTTCTTGGACAGACCGTTCTGTGCTAGTAGAGGCTGAGCATGTTGTTTGGAGGTCGAACCTTTTCCATTGGGCCGAGATCTCTCACTGTGGACATTTCCTTGCTGTGGGGGGGGTCGAATCCCTGACTTTGGGCCGAGATCTCCCTAGTTGGGCCGTTTTATTAATAAGTTGAATCATTTTCTTATATGTTGGGTCAATATCTCTTGTGCTAGGCCAAGTTGCCTGCTCAGGATCGGGTTTTTTCTTTTTGTTGGCCAAGATCATCATTCACAAGCCGAGTTGGGTGTGTGGGGTGAAATCCCTTAGCAGCAGGGCATATTCCAGTTGGGAAAGGGTTGTATTCTTGGCAGGACGTGCCATAAAAAGCCATATTTCCTAGCAGAACTATGTTACCTTATTTCTGGACCAATTTCTTCTTGTTGAGCAAAGTTCTTAACTGTTGGGAGGGTCGATTCTCATTTTTGGACTGATCTTCTATGATGCTGGGTCGATTTCATTGAGGTCGAGTGCATGGATGATAGAGCCGAGTTTATTTGCTGATGAGCAATTATGTCAATCCCTTGTCTGAGGTCCTGAATATGTGAGAGCCACTGTCCGAATGTGTCAAGTCACTGGGTGACTCACTGCTACACATCACACGTGCCATATCCTACAACAGAGGCACAACGTCTTGGGTGAAATCCTGGAGCATCCTTCAAAGAACCAGGTCAGTGGCATCCAGATCAAAACAAAATATGAAATCAAGTAAGCCAATGTTCATAAGATATACTAGTCTTTAAATCATGCAAAGTAAGTTGTTACTCAAGGTATAAGCCACATGAACAATTCACACCAGTATCCCCTTCAAATTTCACACTAGCTCAGGACTTTATGTAAGTTGGTAAGTTTGAATATGGGAGGATCTTCATCTGACCCTATAGGTTTGCCAACCAAAACAGTGAAAGAAAACACCTAGGTAGAGGGATATGTCCCAAGGGAAACAGTGAAAAAAAAGAACCCTTCGAGTAAGTGTCATAGTGGTATATGTTGGACATACTTCATGGATTATGGCGTTATTGAGTCCATTTCTATGAGCGCCTTTGTGGAGGGTGTGCTTTCTCTTGAGTTATCACTTTCTAAGCACTATGTTTTTCCAAACCCCTTTATCTTCGTTTTTATTTGTTCTCTTATCATATTTGCAGGTCCCCTTTTATAAGGTTTCAAGCTATAACATCACTGCTTGGGACTAGGGTGAATGTGGAAAGGGTAGAGGTCAAGTTTGGATTGGCTTTTGAGAGTCCTTTGCTATCATTCCTTTCATTCTTTAACGTCATTGTTTTATTCTTTTAGCAACAACTGCAAGCAACCTCTGGGCCTTCATCCCCTCTTCACATGAGAGAATGGACCATGACCCATTACCGAAGTTTAGTGCACTCTGATAGGTTCCAGGATGGAAAGTGTTAAGTATGGTGGGGAATGAAACGTTATGCTTGTGAGAGCCCCCCAGTAGTACCCCTTTTCCCTGGGCGGTGACGACACGGGACTAGGGCACAGATGTTGGCCACCAAGGTCAAACAAGGAAACAAACATAACAACTTGAGCAGGTGATCCATTATCCAACTTCAACCAATGATCGTTATCCATGTTATTGCGGGATTTGTACTTATGCCAAAGCCCCAACACAAATTTTCAAATCTGCGTAACTACAGGATAACCCACCACTGTCACATTAGTAGTAATCCCCACGTTTTAGGGATGGTAGAGGTCCAACCCAGGGAGGCATCCCTGGTAACCTCAAGGGATCTGATATTAAGGATATGGTCAATCTCAGAGTGCCCTCTCACAAGTTACCTAAGTCAAAGGGTCTATGTTTGAAATTGAGGCAAAGTAAGAGTATTTGTGTACCTGCCCGGAATAAGAACAATACAACATATATATAGCAATTTCCAAGTACCAAAATGATAGTAAAACCTCAACAGAAAATAGATAACATAAAAAATATGATGGCTGATGTAAAATTGCATCAAGATGACGGTTTATAACAACCAATAGTAATTTGTAACAACCACAAGAATTAGTTCTCAGAATTGCAAGAAATCACAATGAAAACTTAACATTTATCAAGTAGATTGTTTAGCAATTGTTGCAAGCAATTTCTAAGTGAGTTAGCTAGATGTTAGGATAGTGTAAGCAACAAATTAGTATGAATTAGTATGGCTGTAACAATGTTTTGCAACAGCAGCAAGTTGGTTAGTAAATTTAGCTAAGCTAGGGTTAGTAGAAGTTAGTGGAAGCTTGAAAGAATAGAATGCAAGAGTTGTTTCATAAATCCATTAACAAGATAAGAAGTAGACAAGTGCGTTTTGGGATTTTGGAGTCATTTACAACAACAACAAGTACTTGGAGAAATAAATGATAATATTTGTTCAAGGATGGAGAGATAAAGTCTTGGGGTGTTGGCACTTCAAGGCCCCAAGCTTTGAGTCTCAAAGATAGAATTTAGCTAGAGTGCAAGCTCTTTTGGGCTCTATGAAATATCCCTGATCCAACTGATCTGGATATCTACTACTGAACTATGGTTTTGCTACTGAAATCTGATACTCTGGGGGTTTTTGAATGCGTTTGAGTTAATGTGTGAACATGCTTGGTGATTTTCGCATGCGTGTTTCAATTCATTAAGTGTTTTAGCAGTATAAAGATAATGCATGCGAAAGAAGGATAACACGACTCACTGATATATATATATATATATATATATATATATATATATATAATGAGGAAAAAGAAGTAAATACAATAATAAGTTGGAAGTAGATATACTAATCGTCAGTTAGATCACATGGATCCTCACTGGAATACAAATCAACTAACAAGAAATACCTGTGATTAGAAGAATGAATGTTGGTATGCGCATGCACAGATAGATCGACAAAAAGTAGTCTGAAAGCTCATGGTAACTACTGCAGAATCTGGAAAACTTGCCCTGATGGTGATACCCGTCAGAATGAGTTGGAAACTGTCTCAAAAGAAGCGCCCTGGCCTCTAGGCTGATCCTGATGACTGTCGAACTGAAGATCCGACCTTTGAAGCTCTAGATGTTACCCCCTAGGGGTTTGCGCACCTCCTGGGCTGTGGGAGTGCACCCTAGTGATCCCACCGGCGAACTCTGACGATGTATGACTCGAAATGATCGTCCTAGCTGTTGATATTATGGTAGTTGCGGGAGGTATTTACCTCCACGTGTAACCTTGACGAGAATAGAATATTCCGGGAACCAAGAAGTAACCCTAAAGCATTGAACATAACCCTCGAAGACAAGTCGGCTCAAGGAAATAATTAATATTAAGTATTTAGTCGCCAGAATGAGAAGTTGGACAGACAGCTCAGGAAACAGTATAAATACAAGTAGCCAGACCTCATTTTGTACACACTGCTCAGAATTTCCGCTGGGAAGAAGTGCACACTGCAGGAACTGGGCTAGTGCGCAAGTCTGGGGAGTAGCTGCAGCCGGCAGCTGCCGCAATTTGGTTTCCTGGTTTAGGCTCAAACTTTCTGTGGTTATGGTTGGACTTTCTGATCAGTCTTGGTTATCTTTATGCATTAGCCTTGGTTGGCTATTGGCTTGCTTCCAGAATCATTCTCTATTAAGGTTAAGGTGCTCGGGGGTGGCTTCGGCCTATGGTTGGGTGACAATATTTCTATATTGTCTATGGTTAAACGAGCACATCCATTACTTTCTAACAGGTTATGGGCTTATTGACCGCCTCTTCAACTAGGGGGTCA
>SNQJ01S0050599.1:25121-42879 GCA_010110895.2 Picea sitchensis
ATAATCTCTATGCTTTTATTGCCTATGTGATACATCCCCTACTTTTTTGTAGATTACAAGATTGGTTTCATTGTTGGTAGTTATGAACATGGGCATGTAAAATACCACGTAGATGATAAGTTTAGAAGACATATGTTGTTGGAATACTGAGAAGGGGGCGGGGGTGAATCAATATGAGCACTTTTACGACTTTTAACCACAATATGTAAAATTCATTCTTATTAGCCATATATCATCAATGTATCATCTATGATTGCATTCAATATATCATGATCATATAAGCATAAGCAACATCATATCAAATACATAGTACACCATAATTTACGTGGAAACCCAACCGGGAGAAAACCACAAAATGATTTCTTATATATATCAAATAATACATTCATTGGAAGCACCAACTTCCCAATTCTCTAACTACAACTGGAAGGAGGCTACGACCTCCTATTTATAGGCTCAAACCTGAAGGTAGTTACAAATCCTTGAATTCTCTAGATCCAACCAGAAGGAGGCTACAACCTCTCAATTCTCAAGCTCCAACCTGAAGGAAGATCCAACTCCATGTGTTCTCCAACACCAACCTGAAGGAGGCTACAACCCCCTTTCCTTTCCCCATCCCTTCGCCTCGAAATATAAGTGTAGAAAAAATGTCACTGCCACAATCACTACCAATGTCACTATCATTATTACTGTCACATCAACCTATAACTTGTCATTGTATTCAACTTGTCACTTTCATTGTATATTCAACCTACAACTATCATTGTACCACCAACCTGTAACATGGACCATCAAGTTGTGTTATACCAAAATATATACCATATCATCCATCAAACATGTACCAACATATGCACAAATGTATAAACCATACCATAATCAAATCATGTACCATGTGCCATCAATGACATACCAATAAAGTTCCTCAAACCAATATCACTAAGATGTGCCTCTAATAAAGAACCATAAGATACATAAACCAAATAGCAGGAATATGTCTCAATCATATATCACCTCAATCATAACATCCCTATGCCCAAGATTCCTCCAAGATATTCCATATGCCATACCATACATGAATCAATCCTCAAACAAACATATCTAAAAGAAACCTTCACTCATGAAACATGTAGCATACCATCTCATCTTGTATCACAAACCTATTGTACCTTCAAACCTAGCTATCCTCCTCATATATGTCTTKCCCTTGCAGGACCAAGACATATTGTCTAGTGAGGCCTCACGTGACAATCCCTATGAAACTCATGAGGATGCCTCACAGGACATTAGTAATCTACTATGTGGGGGTAAACTAAACTAGGGTTTCCTCATAAACTTTCACTGTCCTSTGCAACCCCAAAACTCTCACACTTCTCACTTGTCTCTACCTCATATTTCACCATCGTAAACTTTCAAAATATATCACTAGTTCACTAGAAAATGTTCAATAGAATAAGTTATTGAATGTACTTGTGAATGACTCCTTGAGGTTTATTAATATTGTTTCTAGGTAACTTCTTTCCTAAATCTTAGGGGCTTCTTGAATTTATTTTTACAACCACTCTACCCTTTCATTAAAGACTTGTAAACAACTAGCAACTTCTTAACCATTCTTTAGGTATTCTAACTTCACAAGGCCATAACGCCTCAGTCCTGAGGAACTACATGGCATACGACCTATCACCATAAATGGAATGATGAGGACTATACATCCATCACTGAGTTTCCTACATTTACACAGTCCTTCATGACCTTTTTCCTTGATTAAATACAAGTTCCACAACCATACATTTTGTCCTACCATAATTCTTCAAGGGTTGACATCAATGAAAATCATTCTTTCAACAATCTCCCTCTTTGGGATTGATGGTAACATTGATGGCATGGTAAGAATCATGATCCTCCTGTGATCATCGCTCTCCATATGTCCATGCATCTATTCTTTCTCTTCATTTCCATGCATCTATTATTTCTCTCCCCCTTTGACATCAATGGCAAAGGGTAATTCTCCTCAGGGATTCTCCCCCCTATATACAAGCCTCTTATTTTTCTTCATGTTGCTTCCTCGTGTAAAGCTATGATGTATATGAAAAGAGTTCAAAAGATTATTTACTTGGATTATTTAAGTATTTTGTTTCTCTCGCCCTATCTTAATATGAGAGTGTGGGAGGGACATATAGGAAGACATAGAGGGGGGATATAAAATGTGTGTGCAAGAGCCTAGGTGGGAGAGAGAGGAAGGCAAAGAGGGGAGGTAGAGAGTGAGTGTGTTAGAGTGTGCGAGGGTGTGAGAGGAAGACATATAGTGGGGGTAGAAAGTGTGTGTGATAGGGAAAGAGAGAAAAGCATATCAAGGAAATAGAGAGACTATGTGAGAGGGAGAGAAAAGAAAACAGAGAGGGGGGTAGAGAGAGAGAGGTGAATGCAGGAGAGAGGGNTATAAAATGTGTGTGCAAGAGCCTAGGTGGGAGAGAGAGGAAGGCAAAGAGGGGAGGTAGAGAGTGAGTGTGTTAGAGTGTGCGAGGGTGTGAGAGGAAGACATATAGTGGGGGTAGAAAGTGTGTGTGATAGGGAAAGAGAGCAAAGCATATCAAGGAAATAGAGAGACTATGTGAGAGGGAGAGAGAAGAAAACAGAGAGGGGGGTAGAGAGAGAGAGGTGAATGCAGGAGAGAGGGGTGTATGGAGGGGACATAGTGGGATATGGAGGAGAGAGAGAGAGTGATGAGGGGGGAGAGAGAGAGTGCTTGAAAGTGTGAGAGGGGGAGAGATCAAGAAAAAGAGGAGGGCTAGAGACAGAGAGGGAGGAGAGGGCGAGAGAGAAATACAAAGAGGAGGGGTACAGGTAGAGAGGGAGAGGGAGGAGAGGGAGAAAGATATGGGGGTAGAGAGAAGGATAGTGAGAGTAGGGGAAGTAGAGAGGGATACATAGAAGGGGGGTAGAGAGAGAATGAGAGGAATGGAGGGAGACAAAGGGGAAGAGGGAGAGAGATATATAGAGAGGAAGAGTGAAAGAGGGGGTGGGTAGAGAGAGAGTGGGCGTGAGAGTCTAGGGCATGTCAAGGTAAGGTCCAGCTCTAGGTCTTTCCATGCCTTTTGATGTGTATGTCTTTCCATATCTAGGTCTTACCATGTATAGGAGTGTGAGGGAGAGAGAGGGAGACAAACATGGGGGGTAGAGAGGGAGAGTGAGAGTGAGATATTGAGGGGGGGTTATATGTAGGAGAGGGAGGAAAACGATAGAGAAAAAAATTATTTCTGGGAGTGCATGCACGTTCCTAGAGCGCACGCGCACTCCTACAACGAGTGCATGCTCCTAGAATGAGTGTGTTCTCCTAGAACGCATGCACGCTCCTAGAATGTGTGCACCCTCCTAGAACGTGTGTGCACTCCTAGAACACGTGCGCACTCTTTTAATTCATTTTTTTGGGAGGGATTGACAAGGTGTATGTGGAATTGGATGGCTCATATTTAGGTTCAAGATGACAAACCTAGTGGTTCGGTCTGCAAATTGATAAAAACCTCCATTTTGGGGAATACCCCTCTATATATCTGTCTTTGACATTATTTTTATATAGACCTAACAATTCAGGTATTGACGAAACTATAGACATAGATCGATTCGGCTATGCATATTTCAAATATATATATATATATATACATATTTTAAAGAAATATTGTTTACTATTTTTAATCTATTTTTTTCTTCACCTATATCAAAATCCTAGAATACATATATCTCTTATTTCTACTATAACTTTTTCTCGACTTAACCATTTCTCAAATGAGTTATTTGTGGCAATAGAGGAGACTGATACCTATGATAAAAAAAAAATGATCATGTTAAGACCCTCTTAGCCTACACAAACAAAAGACGTTGTAATTTCAGGCATATGTTGACTTTGATAATTATAAAATAATATTAAAAATTTCAAAAAAATACATGGCAAAAGAAAAGAAAAACAGGTCTTCTACAAGTATACAAGTTTTTGGAACCAAAATTTCATCGCTAAGATACTCAACGCCTACATGAACAAAAATTCATACCTTATATTTTGTTGGAAAAATAAGATACCACTGTTAGAAAAAATCAAATTTTACCTAGTTATTCACAATGTCTATGAATAAAAGTTTTATATTTGGAAAGCTAATTCAATTTCCTATGTTTCATCTTCTTACACCATATTCAAATTCATTGTAAAAGTACCTTGAATAATCCCTCCAAGTTAACGTATTGTTGTTTTTCGAGGTTTGCATTGCCACTAACACGTCCTGAGAGACCATCATTAGCTTGCACTCACCCTTAATTCTAAATCCCACACAATGATAGATTGATACAAGGTCTAGGTAAGAGGAAATGGGTTTAAAAGTAGGGAAAAGATGGAATAAAAATATGTCATTTCTGGAACCTGTCACTAATATAATCAACTTTAATGATGCAAGAAATAACATTGGCAGATGATTTGAGAAGTATGGACATGAAATTGTAAATGGATCAACATGTAGATAATAATTGATAAGTAGCGGAAAATTATGGACATGAAAGTGTAAATGGATCAACATGTAGATAAATTCAAAAGTGACGAAAAGGGTCAACGTGACTGAGTTTTTATAATATTGTTCAAAATTTGGGTAGTTTTATGACAATAGATTCCTTGTCAAATCCCAAGATCACTAGTTTAGGTTAATGGGATTATTATAGATGTCACCAATAAATATATCGAAATAGTTCTCTCAACAAAATTTAATTTAGAAAAAAATATAATAATTTAAAAATGTTTTATTTTTGTTATATATGTATTTTTAATAGTTTTTTTTCTTTTTCTTTTTAAAAATGAATTCATTGTTGCATCATATTTCATACAAAAATTTACATATATTTCTTAAAACATATAAAAAAATCTAAATCTAAATATATGAATATAAGGTAAAGAGATTATTATGATGTCATCCATAAATATATAGATAGATGTCTTAACATAGTTTAACTTAGAAAATCTAAATATATGAATATAAGGTAAAGAGATTATTATGATGTCATCCATAAATATATAGATAGATGTCTTAACATAGTTTAACTTAGAAAAAATATAGCAAATTAAAATTGTTTTAATTTTATATATATATATATATATATATATATATTTGTTTTTAAAAAATAATTCATTATTTTCATCCTATTTCACATAAAAACTTACATATATTTCTTAAAACATATAAAACAATATAAATATAGGGTAAGCATCATTTTTTTTTTAAATGATAATAACCCTTAGCCTTTTGTAAATATGGACATGATAAGGAAAATACTAACACATTTACGCATATCAATATTCAATTGATATGAATGGTTGTCACTCACATTACTTATTTGAGATTTATTTGTATGCGTAAAAGTCATCACACTTACATATATCAATATTCAATTGATATGAATGGTTGTGCTTACATTAAATATTTGAGATTTATTTGTATGTGTAAAAGGCATTGATTAAGATGGTAAGGGAAGTGGTGTGTTGACACTTTACATCATATTATGATTTTAATTATTTAATATATTTTTAGATAATTTTTATTTATTTAATATATTTTTAAATAATAAAAGTATGTGAAGAAGTTTTGATTTGATTATAAATATAGATAATGATTATAAAAATTTATATAGATGGTGAGTTAGTGTAAATGATTGAGTGCTTTGAATTTTATAAAAAAAACATTAAAATTAATAATAAAAATCAAAACTTTATTTAATTATATATTAGTTTTTTTTACATATTACATATAAAAAGTAATAGACAAATAATAGATATATACAAAAAAGAAAATTTTAATAGATATAAAAAGTAAGAGACAAATATAAAAAGTAATAGACAAATAATAGATATATACAAAAAAAAAAAATTTAATAGATATAAAAAGTAATAGACAAATAATAGATACACACAAAAAAAATATTAATAGATATAAAAAGCAAGAGACAAATAATAAATGCATGGAAAAAAATATCGTTGACATAGGTTTAATAATCATTTTTTTTGTTAAATATGTAAATAATATATTAAATTATATATATTATTTTTTTATGATTATTATTTGAATAAATATATTAAGTAATATTTACATATATTTATTTATAAACCAATAATTTATTAAAACAATTTGTAAATTATATTATATAGCATTAAAAACACCAATTTATCACAATTTATTTGGCTTTATAAATACCATTTATTTAATATATTTAAAATTGCATACTACACCTCAAACCTAAATACCTTTTATTTAGTATATCCAAAATTCTTCAACTCAAACATTGTAAGTAACTTTGAGGAGAACGGTGTAAAAACTTAAAAAACATTATTACCCCAGGGGTGTATTCAGACAGAAACTATCACTTGCGTCACGTGAAAGTGTAAAGGAAAGTAATTGTATTTGAAGGTGACACAGTCATGATTATTCAGTATGAACTTGAACTTTGATTAGACTTATTTTTTGACTTTACAGGGCTACAATATACAATCCCTACCACTTCGTCTTTCCTTGTTATCAAAATATGCCTCACATGGAAGCCTTACGATGTACGCGTTACCATCTCATGGTTAGATTGTCAAATGCACATGCCGAGAAATATTGTATGTCTATATTAAATGTCTCTTTGCTTTTCAATAATAGGTAACTATTCCTTGATCTACATAGCTCAACTCAATTATTTAATTGTTGGAATAACTTGGCGATATGATAGGTGTTGTATTTTATATTATTTTTTTCTTTTTACTAGATAAAGATAAGATAATGAAGTGCCATATTAATATATGATTTGATATTTGTGATGATTATAAGTGAGTATTATCTAGTATTTATAATAAATAATGTCATTATTAATGTGTATAGATTGTTTTAGTAGTTGGATTAATAAGATGATAGATAAAGATAAGATAATGAAGTGCCATATTAAAATATGATATGATATTTGTGATGATTATAAGTGAGTATTATCTAGTATTTATAATAAATAATGTCATGTGTATAGATTGTTTTAGGAGTTGGATTAATAAGATGATAGATAAAGATAAGATAATGAAGTGCCATATTAATATATGATATGATATTTGTGATGATTATAAGTGAGTATTATCTAGTATTTATAATAAATAATGTCATTATTGATGTGTATAGATTGGATTAACAAGACAATAGATAAAGATAAGATAGTGAAGTGCCATATTAATATATGATATGATATTTGTGATGATTATAAGTGAGTATTATCTAGTATTTGTAATAAATAATTTCATTATTGATGTGTATAGATTGTTTTAGCAGTTGGATTAACAAGACGATATGATTATCTAGTATCTATAATAAATAATGTTATTATTGATGTGTACAGATTGTTTTATTCGTTGGAATAACGAGGCGATATGATTATGTAGTATCTACAATAAGCAATGTCATTATTGATGTGTATAGATTGTTTTATTAGTTGGAATAATGAGGCGATATGATGGTCCTGTATTCCATGTTATTTTTTTTCTTTTGACTAGATAAAGATAAACACCCACTATATATGAGAATGAAGTGCCATATTAATATATGATATGATATATGTGACAATTATAAGTGCGTAATATCTATTATTTATAATAAACAATGCTATTAATTATTGATGTGTATAGATTGTTGAAGATTAATTGTATTTTGAAATAATTTAAATATCATTATTAGTATGTATTGTTAAATATTAGTTCTATTTTGAAATGTTTAGTAAAAAATATTTAAAATTGTAATAAGTAATTGTGATAGACAATTATTTAATACATTACATTTTAAGATTCCAATTTTATTTATCTTAATTTAGAGGTATTATGTACATATCAATGACATGACATTTCCTTATAATGTTACCTATACATATCATAATTCAAATAGTCTATATACACTATGATAGTGATATACCCTCCATTATTAAACATCATCCAAAAAAATAAAAAATCTTAATAGAGTGAGATCACTAGGTTGTAAGTCTATGCTACTACTCACCATGATTGCACATGACATAATAAACAATGGAGAAAATATAGAAACTCCTCATAGACTGAGATCTTAGGGTTGTAAGTCTATGATACTAATCATGGAGGATTTTTGTTTAAAATTATAACAAACTTTAAATATTTAACATCATTAAATTATACCTTGATTTTATGTATACAATTATTTAATACATTACATTTTAAGATTCTAATTTTATTTATCTTAATTTAGACTATTATGTACATATCAATGACATGACATTTCTTTAGAATGTTACCTATAGATATCATAATTCAAATAGTCTATATACACTATGATAGTGATATACCCTCCATTATTAAACATCATTCAAAAAAATAAAAATTCTTAGTAGAGTGAGATCTCAAGGTTGTAAGTCTATGCTACTACTCACCATGATTGCACTTGACATAATAAACAATGGAGAAAATATAGAAACTCCTCATAGACTGAGATCTAGGGTTGTAAGTCTATGCTACTAATCATGGAGGATTGTTGTTTAAAATTAAAACAAACTTTAAATATTTAACATCATAAAATTATAAAGTGATCAATATATTGCTACTAATCATGGAGGATTGATGTTTAAAATTATAAAAAACTCTAAATAGTTAACATCATAAAATTATACCAATATATAGTGATGTTTAGTCATGTTTACCTAATTTACATAGCTGAGCTTAATATGCAATGATGTTATCCCTCTATCAACATATAGTGATATTTGTAATAAATAATTTTATTATTGATGTTTATAGATGGTTGAAGATTAATCACATTTTGAAATAGTTTGTGGATCATTATCCATATGTATATATTCTTAAGGATTAATTTTATTTTGAAATGTTTTATAAACAATATTTAAAATTGTAATTTAAGGTAATTGTATGGACAATTATTTAGTACATTACATTTCACTATTCCAACTTTATTTATCCCAATTTAGAGTATTATGTACATATCAATGATGACATTTCTTTACAATGTTACATGTACACATCATAATTCCAAATAATCTATATACACTATGACATTTATATACCCTCCATAATTAAACATCACTAAGAAAAAATAAAAACTCCTAGTAAAGTGAGATCTCAAAGGTGTAAGTATATGCTACTACTCACCATGATTGCACATGACATAATAAACAATTGAGATAATATAAAAACTCCTCATATAATGATATCACAGGGTTGTAAGTCTATGTTGCTAATCATGGAGGATTGTTGTTTAAAGGTAAAACAAACTTTAAATATTGAACATCATAAAACTATACCTTGATGAATATATT
Organism: Picea sitchensis; assembly: GCA_010110895.2. Lineage (NCBI taxonomy): Eukaryota > Viridiplantae > Streptophyta > Pinopsida > Pinales > Pinaceae > Picea > Picea sitchensis. Next base: position 34,461 of record SNQJ01S0050599.1, read on the forward strand.
GCTACTAATCATGGAGGATTGTTGTTTAAAATTATAACAAACTTTAAATATTTAACATCATAAAATTATATCTTGATCAATATATAGTGATATTTACTTGATTTACATAACTCAACTTAATATGTACAATATATAGTGATATTTACTTGATTTACATAACTCAACTTAATATGTAAAGATGTTATCCCTCTATCAATATATAGAGATATTTGTAATAAATAATGATATTATTGATGTTTATAGATGGTTGAAGATTAATCACATTTTAAGATAGTTTGTGGATCATAATCTATATGTATATAATATTAAGGATTAATTTTATTTTGAAATATTTTATTAAAAATATTTAAAATTTAAAAAAAAAATGTAATGAACAATTATTTAATACATTACATTTAATATTTCAACTTTATTTACCATAATTTAAAATATTATATAATTATCATTTTTACCATTTCTAACTTTATTTACCATAATTTAAAATATTATATAATTATCATTTTTACCATTTCTATATAATATTGTGTATACACATCATAATTCCAAATATAGTGTTGTGTATACACATCATAATTCCAACAAATAGTATATATACACTAAAATACCCGCCATGATTACACATCACATAAAAACAATGGAGAGAAGATAAAAACTACGGGATCTCAAGGTTTTAATTCTATGCTATTAATCACTTGATTGCCCATAACATAATAAACCATATGGAAAACATGAATGTATATTGATCAAGGTATAACTTTATGATGCTAGCTACATATTTAAAGGCATTTGGTTAAATAAGTTTTTAAACAACAATCCTCCATAAGTAGTAGCATAGACTTACAACCCTAAAATCTTTATGTTCTCTTCACATAACATAGACTTACAACCTTAAGATCTCTATGTTCTCTTCACTTTTTATCATGTGATGTGCAATCATGTTGAGTAGTAGCATAGAATTACATCTTTGATTTGAGATTCCATTATATGAGGAGTTTCTATTTTTTCTTGGTTGTTTATTATGTGATGTGTAAATATGGTGGGTATATAAAGAAATGTATATATATATATATATATATATAATATTTTAAATTAAAATAATTGTTAATCACAATTATTTATTATAATTTTAGGTAATTTTTAAAAAAATATTTCAAAATAAAATTAATCCTCAACAATATATATATATAGATCGAGGGATATCATGATTGTATATTAAGTTGAGATACTTAGATCAAGAATATGTAGATCAAGAAAACATCATTATATATTAAACAAGGTATAATTGTATGATATTACGTATTTAAAGTTGGTTAAAAGAATTTATTTTTAAGATTTTAAATAACAATCCTTCATCAATATTAACATAGACTTACAACCCTAAGATCTCATTCTATGAGGAGTTTTTATATTCTCTTCATTGTTTATTATGTGATGTGCAATCATGTTGAGTAGTAGCATAGAATTACAAACTTGAGCTCTCATTCTATGAGGCATTTTTATCTCTTTTCCATTGTTTATTATGTGATGTGTAATCATGGAAGTTATATAAATGTCATAGTGCATATAGATTATTTCGAATTATGATGTGTACAAGTAACACTGTAAATAAATGTCATCATTGATATATACATAATATCCTAAGTTATGATAAATAATCATAGAAGGTATATAAATTTCATAATGCATATATAGACTATTTGGAATTATGATGTGTACAAGTAACACTGTAAATAAATGTCATCATTGATACATACATAATATTCTAGATTATGATAAATAAAATTGGAATCTTGAAATGTAATGTACAAAATAATTGTCCATCACAATTATCTATTACAATTTCAAATATGTTTTTCCAAACATTTCAAAATAGGATTAATCCTTAACATTACATACACACATATAATGATGTACAAATTAGTTTAAAATGAAATTAATTTTCAACAATCTATACTCATCAATAATGACATTGTTTATTATTATTAATAAATGGTACTAGCTTATAGTAATCACCCATATCATATCATATATTAAGGAATTACACATCTCCATAATACTAGGATTTAGATGTTGGGAACCGAGCACAGAGAATGCAACAACAATTTAGATACAATAAGTTACAAAACAATAACTGAAAAACAATCACAAATGACATAGAGAATGTACATGGTAAAACCATGATGATTGTCAAGGAAACATCCATGGGGAAAGGAAATCAATTATTATTATTGTTCAATCACAAAGATTACAAAATAACCCAACAACAATAGGTTTACAACTCTGTTACACATTTTCCTCTATAGGACACACACATACACGCATCACACTACTTGAATGTTACATAAATTGACTGTAATAATTCGTGAACAAACATATCATATTTTGGGATAATTGGTTATTACATATTAAACAAAAATCGGTCAAATGAAATACCATAGTAATCGTATCCTATATTCGGATAATTGGTTATCACCTATTCAACAATTTCCACCTTGACAATAATTTATCAGATACCTTGTCGAGGTTCATTCATCACCTTTATGCAAGCCAAGAGAAGCCAAACACCACCACAACTTCTCTAACAATACCGGCTTCGTGAACATATTTGCACAATCTGCTCGAGTATGGACCACTCCAGCTCCTTTAGTGACCTATATTACAAAATGATACCTTGTCTCATTTTGATAGACTAAATTCTTAATCAAATGCAAAACACGTTGACTACCACATAACACCTTATCTTGTATTTGACCAAACATACTCAATAGATCATTACATTCATGTGAGACATAACCTAAGGTAGATATCCTCTTGTCCAAATCTCCTTCAATATATGAATCAATAGAACCATAGAATAAATCATTTTAACCATTGTAGGTGATACTCGTGCCTCTAAGATATCGAAGCACCCATTCCCAATTATCTTTACCTGGATTTTCCATGTGTCCACGGACAACACCAATTACATGTGAAATATCTAGTCTCGAACATTCCATCACAAACACCAACCTTCCTACTATATCGACAAATGGTATGCGATGTATGCAATCTTTTTCTTCCTTACTACGAGGACATAAAATTGAATAAATATTACTATCGAAAGATAAAGGGATATTTACCGATTTTAGAATGTTCATATTGAACCTGATCAATATATTCTCCATAGTCTTTTATTGTGATAACCATCACTTACTATTTTTCTTGTATCTATGTACTTTTATGCCCAAGTTTTGTTTTGTTTCTCCTAGATCTTTCATCTAAAACATCCTAGCCAATCGAGCCTTTAACCTAATAATATCAACCATGTTGTGGCTTGCAACAAACATATCATCGACATATCACACCAAGATAATGAATGTACCATTTTCCAAAATTTCAAAGTAAATGCAATTGTAATACTCACTTCTTAAGAAATTTTGTCTCACCATGAAAGAATAAAAAATATTCTAACATTTCTTGGGTACCTTTAGGTCATACAATGATTCCCTAAGTTTTCCAAAAAATATCTCTTTGCAATCACGAACAAATTTTGATTGTTCTATGTAATATCTTTGCTAATGATGCTTTTGTGGGAAGTAGGATCCCACAATACACATCCCTTAACTCCATCACCATAACCAATTGAGATATAAAACTCACAGAAATTCAAAGATTGTTAGTCTAGAAGTAACTTATGGTTTACGAGTACCTGTTGCGCTTTCTTGCTCATATGACCCAATCACTAATGCCATAAACAATGTGTGTATATATATACATACCTTCACCAAAGCAGACCAAACTCTGTGACAGAGATGAATCTCTACAACCTTCACCCAAAAAACAAATGAGTGGGGTTTCCACTCAACCTCCAATGCCTTTTCTCCTCTTGTCTTTAGGCGACGTCCACATGGATTTAGAGCATATTGTAACTCAGCTCAAACATGGATTGACCCATGTGCATCCCTCTCCTCATGTCTTGAGTATCAGCGAGTACCCACGACCCTCATCTTATGAACCAACGATCACAACAACCCTCATGTGTGGATTCTTCTCTGCATGGATTGGACAATCCTTTGTCCTTCGCCACCTCCACTAGACCATTTCACTCCTCAATGTGGAAATAGACTCACAATGAGGCTCCTGCTCTGTGGCCACCGACAAATCGGATGAAACAAAGACATGATTTCTCTTCACGGTGAACCGAGCGACCCTCGTTCTCATCTGCATGTGAGTTTCTCCTCCTCATGCCCCCCTAACAATGCTCTTAGAGCACTTGTTGGGGAACTAATCCTAGAGAATGCAACAACAATATAAATACAATAAGTTACAAAGCAATAACTAAACAACAATCACAAATGATACAGATAATGTACATAGTAAAACCCTAACTATTTGTCAAGGAAACCTCCACGGGGCAAGGGAATCTATTATTATTATTATTGCTCAAATAACCCAACAACAACATACTTATAGCTTTGTTTCACATTTGCCTCTACATGCTATACACACACACACACACACACACACATATAAATGACAGTTTCTAGACTGTTACATAAACATATTGGACTCTTACATAAACTTATTGTAATAACTCGCTTATCTATATTAAACAAAAATAGGTTGAATGAACTACCATACTAATAAAGATGTATCTTATATTTGGATAGTTGGTTGTCACTTGTTCAATAGTACAAAGCACTTATTGATGTAATAGAACATTTTGTTTATTTATGGCCGACATTGAATTTTTTTGTTAATTTTTTTTTTTCAAAAGTTACATTTGAACACATGAAAGGAGTTACACATCTCCTTAATACGACATTGCAAAAAGCTTTGTAATAAGTTATAAAATACTTTTCAATTTATTTTTATCTTTTTTCATAATGCTTTAAAAAAAAAATACAAACTTCAAATAATAGTAAAACATATTCAATCCGAAAACAAAACATAAGTATATGGTTCATTTTTTTCTATTTTTTACAAATATTATTAATTTTCATATATATTTAATATGGAGAATTAATATATTTAAAAAATTAACTTAAATAATCATAAATTGTATGTGTTATTTAAATTAAGGAAGTCAATTGTTTAAATTCTTTTATCTTTTAAGAAAAAATTACTTAAAACACAAATAATTGAAACTAATCTTTTATTCAAAAGTTTATTAGTTTTTTATAAACATTAGTTCTCATATGTATTTAATGTTTAATGTTGAAAATTAGTAAAATTATAAAATAGTTAATTTAAAAAATTAACTTAAATGATGATAAATTATATGTGAAATTGGGGAAGTTGGGGAATTCAAGAGTTTAACTTTTTGTTATCCCTCCACAGCAAGTTACTCAAAACTTAAATAATTAACCCAAACCCCAAACAAGTTACTTAAAACTTAAATAATTAAACCAAACCCCAAAATTTCATCAAGGGAAAAGCCTCTGAAATGACCCATATAATTCGCCACCGTCCAAAAGTTTTCCAAGATTAACCCAAGTCAAAAAACTATAAAATGATTCGTATAAATTGAAAGACCACAGAAATTGCTCATTGAATGTGACCTCAGGGTTGTAAGTGGTCGACTCTTATTTCTAATCCCAAAGCGCAGAAGGAACCAGACAAGGTGGGACCGATGCCCGTCCCCATGGCCCGCTAACCCACTCGTACTCTATTCCCACCCAAACCTGCAACGGATAACCACAGAACCCACTTTGTACCACAAAAGAAAACCACACCTTCGCCCGTCCCCTCACTTCGGTTGTATCTTGTAATATCATCACCGCTTCCCTTCTTGCAATTTTGCTCCTACATGTAATTTCTGTTGACCTGTTCTGCTCTGCTTTGGATCGAAACGTCGGTCGTGCCATCGAAATTACAGTGCAAGGGGAATCGAAAACGGTCAAGGCGATGCATATAGGGTTGAAGAATCACAAAGTTCGGTGACCAGCACTGAATTACTACAGGCGACTCACCATTGGAAAACCTAATTTCAGTCCTGGCAAGCAGTTGGTGGGTAGGTAATGTATCGACGACCGTGGCCTTTGGGAGAGGCCGTGGAGCGAGGGACGCGGTCGGGCCATTGGACCCTGCAAACTTCCGAGGAGAACGAGAACAGCGGTCGGGGCAAAAGGAGATCCAGAGAGAATCATAAAAGCCAAGAAGCTCCGTTCGGGGTGGAGGGAGGCGTAGGTGATGAAGTTGGCCGCAAGAGACAGAGAGGCAGACCCGCCGGATCCAAGAACAAGCCGAAACCCTCCATGATCATGATGAGCAACGACAACCCCTACGCCCTTCGCGCCCATGTGCTGGAGATCTCCAATGGCTGCGACGTGGGAGAGAGCGTGGCCACCTTCGCCCGCAGGAGACAGCGGGGAATCTGTGTTTTAAGCGGCAGCGGAACCGTCAGCAATGTTACCCTCCGCCAAGCTACAGTGCCGGGGACAATCGTGTCTCTACAAGGGCGCTTTGAGATTCTTTCGTTGTCGGGAGGCTTTCTTCTGCCTCCTGTCCCTCCCGGGGCGTCCGGTCTGACAATTAACTTAGCAAGCGGGCAGGGACAGCTCGTGGGAGGAAACGTTATGGGCGCGCTTGTGGCCTCTGGTCCTGTCATCATCATCGCAGCCTCCTTTGTGAATGCTAGTTATGAACGCCTCCCGCCGGATGAAGAGGAACCCACCCCTCTGCAGTTAGAGGCTGAGTCCTCGCCCGTCACCGCTCCGCCACAGCAGAGCGATTCCTTAACTATGCCCATCTTGTATAACGTGCTTCCAAATCTTTTCACCAACTGCGTGCCCATACATGCAGGTGATGCTGCTTACACATCGTGGGCCTCTGCACGGCCTCCCCCTTACTGAGCAAGAATATAACTCATGGAGGAAAAGAGGCTGGTGCAATGGTTGGCAATTATAGACCGGTAGGTAATTATTTAGTCACTTGTAACCCTAGCTCATATTTCCACTTAAGACATATCGATACTTGTGTAGAGTGTATTTGTAAGAGTTCCGTTGTGGTTTATACTTGCTTGAACGATTCAGAACATGAAGAAAATGCAATGCAAATTGTAAGCTTGATTTCATAAATGATTTAAGACAATGAGGTGTGCTGCTGCATTTGATCCATGTTTAGAAGCGACATAGGTGACATGGCCAGATTGTTGACTTCACTTCATTCTTCTGGATTAAGCCGCTTTAACATAAAGCTTTGCCCCCAAGTTATTTAGATTGCTATTCCATTTATTTAGTTTTTTTTTTTTTAAATTGCATGTATTTTTTCAGATTAATTGTTTATTTAAATTCAATCATTATTGACTCATATCCTTTGAAAATGATCAGAACTTTTGGGTTTAACTTTTTTGCCCAAGTTATTCATTAATTATCCATGTTTGATGGGCACTTATTTAATCATGTGATTTTCATATTGATGAAAAAGTTTCATTAATTATCCATGTTTGATTGGCATTTATTTAATCATGTGATTTTCATATTGATGAAGAAGTGGATGTTCGTATTGATGAAAAAGTGGCAGTGAAACATTTGAATTAATTAGTACTTGTATCAGTTAATTAAGGTTTTTTAAGAAGGTTATTTATTTTAATATTTTGTTGGCTCAATTGCATTTAATTATAGAGTTTTTTCTAGTATTTTTTTTTTATAGTTAAGTTTACTTATTTTTCTATTCTATTTTCAAAATCTTAACTAGTATTGTGCCTTAAAAAATATTCATGTTATTGATATTCCAAGAATATTACTAAATTCCATTGAAAATACAATTTCGTTACCTCGGTGTATGGAGTATGTTATAGTGATAATAATGGTAGAATCATAAGAGCAATGGGACCCACTTTGAATGGTCTATAACATTGTAATTGGTTTCTTTCATTTCATTAAAGATAAGTGTATTATTCTTAGTTTACTTTCTTGCAAATTTCATTATCTAAATCTATATCATGAAGATGAATTAATGAATATGGAAAAGATTTTCCAATGATTTAAGTTTGTATATATTTAAATTACTCTTTTGCATCTTTAATTTTGCACTTGAACATGCATTCAAGGTGTGTTGGCCTTTTTTGGAAGCTAAATATATTTAGTTATAGTGAATTTGTTGGTTAATGATTGAATTTTAAAATGGGTTCAAGTAGGTACTAGTTGTTGGCTCCATGGTATAACATAAATGAAAATGCAAATGAGACAGAAAAAATATGAATTATCTTGTCTTTTCATGTGTCAAAACAAATCATGAAAGAGTAGAGTTGCTAGGAAACATATCTCTACATTAAATTTGACTGTGAAGATCCATGTTACATCATGGGTTACTTCACTCCAATAGGGATATATCTGGTAAGGAAAGTTTTGAATAAAGAGAAATAAGAGACTTTCTATATAGCTAGTTTCAAATATTTATATAAATTTGACTCAGCTTATATCTCAAAAACAACCAT
>SNQJ01S0050600.1:13326-44813 GCA_010110895.2 Picea sitchensis
CCCATGCCTAAACCCCCATTACTCATATGTAAATACAAGGCTCAAGAGATTAAGTTGACGTACCTTATTTTTCGTGTTTGATGTCGATCCCTTTTCACGCTTGATTGTTCTTTGACTACAACTCTCCTCCCAATGCTGACTTGCATTCACTAAAGACAAACAAAGAACTCCACATGCATTTGATCTATTAACTAATGGGTTAGAGATTTAATCAATCATACAATCAATATTCCAATAATGACAATCTCATATGGCGGGACAAGAAAAACAATTCTTTTATTAACTTCACAATGATACCTTACAATGATAAAGTCGGCTACTACTCCTCAATCCTAGTCCTGGGCTCTTCTTCCACTGTCTTCCAAATGCTTTGCTCTATACTTCTCTTTGCATAAGGATGGATAAAGGTTGGGACAAAGGGAATGCTTAATCGGGTATAGTTTCTTTACTATGATTCTCCTCCTTTCAAATGGGACCCCTACCCCTTCTTTTATAGGTTAGAAGGAGCTAGGTATTTGGTTGAATGACTAGCCATGCATGGCCGAAAGGTTTAGTTAACTTACCCAAAGCTGTGTGTTCCATCAACAACTTTCCTTTTTTCATGCTTTTGTAGGTACACACGGGTTGTCTTGGGTCAGCTAGCATGTACACGCATGCAGTAATGGAGCAGGGTGCGTGGGCCTTTATAAAAGGGGTTTTTAAGAAGAATTGTTTAGTAGTGTTTTGACAAAGAAGGAATCTAAGATGGCCTAATGCCAGGTAAGCATGTCTGGTGCAAATTAGGGTTATAATAGGGGGCAACCTCCTTTTACCCCACATAAATGTTCAAGTACAAGATGATTCCAAATGAAAATGTCTCCTTGGTATATATAAGAGACTAAGAGGTATAATTACAACTAATGGAGTAAATCCGACATAAATAAAATAAAATTACTAATGTAATATGGCCCAATTAAGGGTTAATGAGCCAATATTAGGGCTTAACACTCGCTAGATCCTTCTTCCTCATGTTACAACACTAATCCTTTCACAATCGGTCACAACTACTTTCACTAAGCTCTGCAAGTCTCTTATAATCATGCACAAAGCATTAAAAACCCTCCTTGCACTTAGCATACATTCACATCATTTAGATCTAGCACCTAGCCTTTCATTTGTCTCCTCTTCTCTTCCTAGACTAGGCATATATTTATATATACAAAATAGGCCTAAACATGTGTAAACACATGGGATGACATCCTTTTCTCATTACATATTCCCCAAAACCCAAAAAGAGACCCAAAATGGGGCTAAGATCCCGTGATCTCCGCTTCGTCTTGTGCTCCTCCTTCGACAAGCTGTCGAAGTCCCAAAATAGGTCAACATGACCAAGAAATTCCCAAAACTTGGTCAAGGGCCAAAAGGCCCCCAACACTCACCTATGACTCGTCCCGACAACAGAACCATTTTTTGGCACAAGGGCAAACCCAGGGTTCAACGCTACAACAACGCTCCAACAAAACCCTAACTACCATCTCTTTCGGCAACACCTGCAAAGAAGATGAAGTCTCACCCTAGGTAGAGGTAGGGGTGGTTGCAGGAATCAAGTGTATGCAACCTTAGTTGGGACACAGATCTGTGATTGTACTACTTAATAAAGAAATTAGTACCTTCAGTTCTTTAACATGCAAACATTATCTACTTCTCTGATAAAACAGAGCCTTGCAGTATTCACAGTAATCGACCGTATACAAGCACTTAGAATAAGAAAAATAGGTCATATGTAAGTGATCAAGAAATGAGAATATTCATGTACATTAGATCTAACATTCTATACATCATTAGCACTAAGCATAAGCATATCTATCTAATCATCTCAAAGCACTAAGAAAAGAAGACGTAAACACATTCAGACAAGCACCAAGCAAGATAACATAGTGTTTACGTGGTTCACCCCTCTCCTGGGGCTACATCCACCAACTCTTCTTCTTTATTACCTTCAGTCAATCTGTTACAGCACAGAGCCTCAAACCTTTACTCCACACAAGACAAAATATCTGTGTAGCTTGCTAGATCCTTCTTCCTCTCATTACAACACTAAGCCTTTCACAATCTGTCATAACTACTTGCACTCAACTTTGCAAGTCTCTTACAATCATGCACAAAGCATCAAAAACCCTACTTGCACTTAGCATACATTCACATCACTTATAACACTTAGCCTTTCGTTCATCTCCTCTTCTCTTCCTAGCCTAGGCATCTATTTATATATACAAAATAGGCCTAAACATGGGTAAACCCATGGCTGACATCCCTTTCCCGTTACATATTCCCCAAAACCCAAAAAGAGGCCCAAAAGGGGGCCAAGATCCTGTGATATCCACTTCATCTTGCACTCCTCTTTCGATAGGCTATCAAAGTCCCAAAATAGGTCAACATGACCAAGAAACTCTCAAAACTTGGTCAAGGGCCAACAAGCCCCCAACACTCACTTGTGAATAATCCCGAGTCACTTTGGTCTGTTGAATTCTGCCTCGAACACCTCAAGCTTGGCCCGAGCTTCTTCGAATTGCTACTTTATTGTGGCCTCTTACTCAATGAACTCCTGGATCATTGCGTCATTTACCGGTCCTTCCAGGCGTTGTTCTGTTGTGAGGACGACCTGGTCTAGCTCTGCTCCTTGGCTCTCGACCTCTGTAAACAACAGACATGCCTTGTCTTGCATAGGTTGAATTCGTTGAGTGACTTCCATCACTTTGATTTGAAACATATGAATATTACATTGAGCTATGCGTTGTTCATGAGATCTCTTCATTATATCTACTGCTGACAGGGCCTTCAGCTGTGCCTATAGCGTATCCGCATGCTGTTTTTCTTCCTGGAGCTGCGACTCTAGTGCCTATAATTCTGGATTCTCTGTAAGGTTTTTCGTATGTCTGGGCACTCTAGTTACTTAGCTGCTTGCACTCTAAGTCAAGAGATTTTAATATGCTAACTGTGCTACAAGTAGTTGCTTCTCACTGGTCTCTTATCTCCTGAGGGTTTCAGGTACAGCGGAAAGCTCTAGTTTTGCGATGCGTTGCTGTAGCTTCTGGATTACCTCTTCTAGTTTTGCCACCTTCTTTGGAACTTGTTCCTCTATCTATACTTCGACAATTGTCATAGAGTGAAGTGATATGTTGACCCTTTCCTTAACTTCAAGTTGCTTGGCGAGCAATTGTTCCTTGCTTTGCTGTAGATCTTCTTTCTCTTCATTCCATTTCTCTTGGAGAGCAAGTTTTTCTCGTTTTGCATTGCTGTGATGTTCTAGTAGATCTCCCTATGCTTTCACTGGAGCCTGGGTGGCTTGCGTTGCTTCTTCCCGAGGTCGTCGAAGGTAAGCTTTGACTGTATCAACGATCCGATGTAATTGAGCGGGCTCATCACCTAGTTTTGGTGTTCCAACTATCAGGGGCGCAGTGAATACTGTGCGGCTAGACTGTAGTTCCTTCTACACTTCTTGAAGCTTGGCCTTGATGCGACTGAACACCTCCTCCTGCTTGGATTCCTGCTTCTCTGCTATCTCCAACGAAATGTCGTTCAATGCAACGAAGAGATAAATAGGTAATTTGACAACGGTTGGCTTGGAATGGGTATGAGCCTCCATTAACTCCTATTCAATCTGTTATGGCACAGTCCAAAGGTAGGATGATGAACCTTTATTTCTTTTCTGTCCATTTGGAGTGGAATTTGAATAGATATATCGAGCTCAACAACTATATTGCTTCGTTATGGCGAAGTGCCATGTGTCATTATTCTGATATCTCAACAAAGCTCCAATTCTGCAATTTTTATTTCTGCGAGGTCTCCTCTAGAACCTCCTGTAACCTTTCAGTATTATCCCTTTTATTTCTTAACTTTCTAGCCTTCTTTCCAGTGACCTTCATCTCGATAATGCTTTTCTGATTATGATTCTTTTCTTCTTTGGTCTTAGTTACTTCACGCTGTTGAAATTCTTTTCTAGGGTTTCTGGATAATACTTCTTATGTGTCTGGGATAGGTAATTCAATCTCCTGAGGATCCTATAGTGTTCTCTTAGCATTGACATATGAGATTCTAGTATTAAATATCTACAATCTGCTCTCCTGTTCCTCAATCAAGTGCGTGATCCTTCTGGTCACAAAGTCTTTTAACTCTTGCTTCTTCTGTTCCAAAATTTCTTCTTCTTCCTTTCGCCTGGATTGATCTCTATCAATCCAAGGTTTTCCTATTAGCATGGTATATCGGGTGATGTCTTCAACAAATTTAATAATCTCAAAGTCTTCTTCCATCGAAGTTCCATTGACAGTCATAGGTATCCGAGCGAGTCTTCCACATAGGTTTACTAGATTTCCTCTGAATAAACTTATTCCTCTTAGTGAAGGGATCATAGCAGGCCTTCCTATAGCTTCCCAAGTTCTCTCTGGCATAATATTTATCTGTGTTTCCTCATCCAGAACAGAGTCAATGTTGAAGTCTCCTATTATTTCTTCGATGCATTCCTTCTCTTTGAAGATCTCTGATAAGATGACATGTCGGTGGTCATTCAGGGTTTCTTTCATGTGTATCAATACTTTTTCTGATTCTTTCTGGGGTTCTACCTTTTCTGGATCTGCCTTAGGGTTCTCTTGATTCAGGTTCATTCCTTCAATCTTAACGATCATTCTAGGGCAATCCAACACTTCATGGTCTAGAGATTTACAACAAAGACAACTAGGTTTTCCACCAGGGCATTCCTTAGCAAGATGTCCTAGCCTTCTGCAACTATAACAGAGGGTTAATCCTCTCTTCCTTTTAAATGATCCCCATCTAGTTATTCTGTACTACGCACTAGGATCGTATGAGCTAACCTGGAACAAATTATTTCCAGGATCCTGCATCCATTTGTTAGTCCAAACATCTTTTCTATGCATAGGTATAACATATCTTTCATGATTCTTATCAGATCTATTCATATCAAACCTTCTTTCATCTATTAGTGCCCAATTTTTCAGGCTAGGACAAAATCTATCAATCATACCTAGATCCATACTCTAGAAACAAAAAATTCTACTTATGTTACTTTTACAGAGCACAAAGCTTTCAGATTTAAGACCTTTTTAACTATTCTTACCTTTATCAGAGAACAAAGCTTGCAGATCTTACCTCTTTTAGTCAGAAATTTCCACTTTTACCTTTCTTAGAGCACAAAACGTTCATATCTTGCTTCTTTTCTTCAGATCCGACCTTCTTTTCTTTAGATCTGGATTCTTTCTTTCAGATCTGCCCTTCTCTCTTTAGCACAGAGTTTTATAGATCAAGTAGAATATTGCGTAATGGGGCACAAATCTATGCACAAAGATTTTACAATTTCAGGATGAATCTTTGCACAGAGCTTCCTCTTTTTCAGTTCCCAACAATCACAGTTTTAGGTCCCGACAATGGAACCATTTTTGGCATAGGGGTAGACCCAGGGTTCAACGCACCAACAACGCACCAACAAAACCCTAACTACCAACCTTTTCATCAACACCTGCGAAGCAGATGAAGTCTCACCTGAGGTAGAGGCAGGGGTGGTTGCAGGGCTCAAGTGTCTGCAACCTTAGTTGAGACATAGATCTGTGATTGTACTACTTAATAAAGCAATTAGCACCTTCAGTTCTTTAACATGAAATCATTATCTACTTTGTTGATAAAACAGAGCTTTGCAATATTCACAGTAATCCAGCGTATACAAGTACTTAGCATAAGTAAAATAGGTCAGATGTAACTGATCAAGCACTGAGAATAGTCATGTATATTAGATCTATCCTCTTCTCTTCCTAGACTAGGCATCTATTTATATATACAAAATAGGCCTAAACATGGGTAAACCCATGGGCCGACATCCATTTCCTATTACATATTCCCAAAAACCCAAAAAGAGGTCCAAAAGGGGGCCAAGATCCCGTGATCTCCGCTTCGTCTTGCGCTCCTCCTTCAACGAGCTATCGAAGTCCCAAAATAGGTCAACATGACCAAGAAACTCCCAAAATGTGGTCAAGGGACAACAATTTTCTTCAAAGGAATTTATGGATTTCTGCAACAAGCATGGAATAAAAAGGAAATTCTCCGATGCTAGGACACCTCAACATAATGGAGTTGTTTAAAGAAAGAATAGTACAATACATGAAATGGATCGAATAATGTTAATGGATTCTAAATTGACATATGTTTTCTGCACACATGCAATGCATACACCAGGTCACATTCAAAACAGAGTAATGATCAGAAACAATAATGATAAATCTCCCTACAAGCTATGCAAAGGAAAACCAACAAACATGAAGCACTTCAAAGTGTTTGGAAGCAAATGCTACATCAAAAGAGAAGATGGCAGAATAGGAAATTTCGACTCTCATGTGGAAAAGGCGTACTTTTCGGTTACTCAAGTATAAGGAAAGCATACAAGTGTTAGAATCTAAGGCTCAACAAAGTTGTGGAAAGAATCAATGTAACAGTTGATGAAACAAGTGGATGGAAATTAAAGGAAGAAGAAAAGGAATCAATGGAACAGGTTTACGAAGAAGAATCAAATGATTAAGATGAAGTAGAAGGGGAAGATGAAGAAGATAAGATGGAAGTAGAAGAGAAAGTTCTGCAAGTTCCTCCAAAGACACCTAGAAAAAGAGTACAGAAGAATCATCCTTCAGATCATATTATCATGAACAAGGATTTTTGAGTTGAGACTAGAAGAAGAATTCATTCACTAGAACAACTGCACCTAACACTCTTATATACCATTGAACCAAATAGTTTTGAAGAGGCCATCAAGGATGAATTATGGGAAAAGGCCATGAATGAAGAATTGGATCAAATAGAGAAGAATGACACTTGAGAATTGGTTCCAAGACTAAGGTACAAGAATGTGATTGGAACAAAATGGGTTTTTAGAAATAAATTGAATGAACATGGACATGTTACAAGGAAAAAAGCTAGATTGGTATGTAAAGGATATTCAGAGGTTGAAGGGATCAACTTTGAAGAGACATTTGACCCAGTTTCCAGAATGGAAGCAATCTGATTGATCTTAGCTTATGTATGCTCCAATAATATTAAAGTGTATCATATGGACGTGAAATCAACCTTTCTGAATGGGGAACTTGAACAAGAAGTCTACATTGAACAATCAGAAGGATTTCATCGATCACAGAACGAAGATCATGTGCATAGGTTGAAGAAGGTAAACATGCTCCTAGAGCATGGTACTCTATACTGGATAAATATCTACATCAGGTAGGGTTTAGAAAAGGAAGTGTAGTCAACAACCTCTACATCAAGGTAACACAATATAATATTTTATTAATTGAAGTTTATATTGATGATATTATTTTTAGAAGTGATGATGACATGTTAAGACAAAAATTTGCAAAGGATATGCATAATGAGTTTGAAATGTCATTACTTGGAGAACTATCCTTCTTTCTAGGTCTTCAGATATGTCAAAGCAACCAAGGAATTTTTATTTCTCAAACTAAGTATAGTAGAGAAATGCTAAAGAGGTTTGGAATGAAATATTGCAAACCAATTAACACTCCTATGCAAACCAGTTGCAAGTTGAGAAAATATGATGATTCAAATTATATAGACTAGAGGCAGTACCATTCAATGATTGGAAGCTTACTATATGTGACAACATCCAGACCAGATGTACTACAGGCAGTTGGAAAGGTGGCACGATTTCAAGCATCACCAAAGGAATCACATGTCTTAGAAATGAAGAGGATTTTTTGATATCTCAAGGGCACATAAGAGTTTGGATTATGGTATCCAAAAAGAAAGGATCTATCACTTATTACCTACACAGATGCAGATTGGGCAGGTTGCATTGATGACCGATTAAGGACCAGTGGAGCGACATTCTACTTGAGTGAGTGTTTGGTATCTTGGCTAAGCAAGAAACAATCATCAATATCATTGTCTACAGTTGAAGCATAGTATATTGTAGCAACAACATGTTGTACACAGATTATATGGATGAAACAAACTTTGACAGATATATATGTTGAGTATGATTAGCCCATTCCTATATATTGTGATAATACAAGCGCTATCAATATCTCAAAGAATCCAGTGATGCACTCCAAGAAGAATCACATTCCAATCAAGTATCACTTTCTACGGGAACAGGTTGTAGAGAAGAACATCATAGTTGAATATGTGGGGACAAAGGAACATGTTTCATATATCTTCACAAAACTGCTTCGAAGGAAATCCTTTGAGTATCTTCGCCAGAGACTCGGAGTAATTTATACTCCCAAATGAATGCTTTTGAATGCTTATCTTATATGTCTTATATTTACAGAAGGAAGTAACATATAAAGGACAATTTGTTTTGGGGGAACATGTTCAAGAAGAGTTCAATCAGGGGGAGCAGCCCCAAGGACAATTTAGTTAGAGGGAGTAGCCCTGGACATGAAGTTACCTTTTCCATTGATGTAAAAGGGTAAGAGATTCACCAAATGTAGGTCAGAGACTTATATGCTTGGAAAGAAATCACATAGGCATGTTTCCAGGGGGAGCAATGGTCACAGGGGGAGCATAAGCGATATGAATTCAGAGTTTAATCAAAGTGTTACCATCAATGCCAAAGGGGGAGATTGTTGATTAATTGTGTTGGTTGTCATTGATTTCAACCCTTGGAGAGTGATATTGTAGATTGATGTCAACCCTTAGTGATTGATGTCAACCTTTGGAGAATTCCGGTAGCACAAAGGCATGGGTAAGGGACCCGAGTCTGTTTGAGGTATAAAGGCATGAATATCAATGAATTTATAGGTAAGACTATTCTAGATGGATATTATATTTCATGCCATTTCCGATGATATGTGGAATGTCACATAACTCCTCACGGTTAGAGAGTTATGGCCATATGAAGTTGGAAAAACCTCATGAGTTATTTAGAAGCCCCTAAAAGGTCAAATAAGTCAATTATTCTAGAAGCTCCTAGAAGAAGTGTGCTAGTCAAATTGATGGTAAATAGGAGTTAATCATGGGTATAGTTGTTGCATCAAGAAATAAATTAAATAATAAAGTGGTTGCAACAAGAAGTTAGTTAAGGGAAAAAAAGTTATGAATTGATTAATTATAGAAAAGTTAGCTGCAACAAGAAGTTGTGAGTAAAGATAAATTATTTAAATAATAAAGTAGTCAAAGTGGTTGCAAAGAGAAATTATTTAAACAATAAAGTGGTTGCAACAAGAAGTGGTGAGTTTACTATTTATGGATAAGTCAAAGTGGTTGCAAAATAAATAAATCAAATAATAATTTAGTTGCAACTAGAAGTGGAGAATTTACTGTTTGTAGCAAAGTGAGTTAGAAGTGGACAAGTGGTTAGAAGTGGGTTAGCCCAAAAATAAGGAAAGTGGGTTAAGTTGGTTAGAAGGTAATCCCTTGAGGAAGCTACATGGAAATATAAATAAGAGAGAAATGCTCTCCCATTAAAACCTATTGAATATCATTGAATATCTTTTTTGTGAAAGGTTATTTGGGAAGGTATTATTGATAGAGAAAAGTGCGGTAAAAAAATCATGGCAGAAAAAGTGCGACAGAAAAACTACGATAGGAAAAGTGCGGTAGAAAAAGTGTTGCAGAAAACATGCGGTAGAAACATCGCGAAAGGAAAAGTGCGGCAGAAAAATCATGGCAGAAAAAGTGCTGTAGAAAAAGTGTGGCAAAACAATCGTGGCAATAGAATTGCAGCAGCAAAACCATGACAACAAAACACTACAAGAAGAAAAAGGTATGGTTTTTACATGTGTAGTGTTGAATTTATGAATCTAGTTGAGGGTTTGCCTTGTAAATCTGCCCTCTTGGAAGTGTAGGGCTTGCTGTAAAGTTGATCTGAGGCAGATCTACTGAAGTTTAGTATTGGTTGATGTTTGAGGGCTTTTGGTTGAGGTATATTGCTGAAGTTATTGGTACATATAGATGTTGTATAACACTGAGGTTCTAGCACATGGTTTGAGGTACAAATGTTTGGTATAGTGTTTGAGGTATATGTGATCAGATCATATTGGTTGATGAGTATACAATGATAGATTTGACATAACAAGTTGTGATAATGACATACTTAGTTTCTACATTTGTCACTTATATTTCAGTGTGGTTGGACGGGGGAAAGGATAGGTGGTTGTAGCCACCTTCCAGTTGTATCCAGAGGATACATGGGATTGTATCCTTCTTCTGGTTGTACCCAGAGAATTGGGGAGTTGGAGCTTCCCTTAGGTTATAGCCTGAAAATAGGGGGTCAGAGCCTCCTTCCAGTTGCAGTTGGAAAACAAAGGAAGTTGGTGCTTCCAATGAATGTAATTCTTAAAGACAAATATGAAATTTTTTTCCATGGTTTTCTCCCACATTGGGTTTCCACGTAAAAAATACATGTGTATTATCTATGTGTATGATTGTTCATTTGTTCATGGTTTATTTACTCTTTAATTATTAGATGATAATTCTACATTCATCATAAAGATAAATAACACTTGCATATTGTGGTTAAAAGGATTAAAAATATATATTACAGATTCACCCCCGTCTTGGTAATCCAACAATTGGTATCATAGTGAGTTCCTTCAGAAATTAGTTTAACAACTGAAAGGTAGATCATGGAGAGAAACAATATGAATAAAAATGGAATACCACAGTTTGATGGAAAAAACTATGCATTATGGAGCAGAAGGATGAAAACATATGTACATGCACAAGGATTTGAGGTTTGACAATTAGTTGTAGATGGATACAAAGAACCAATAGTTCTGCTAACAAATGAGAAATGCACTTCTAAATGGTCTTTGTGATTCGATATATACCAAAGTTATACATTGTATCTCCGCTAAATATATTTAGGACAAACTTCAAAATATTTATGAAGGAGATTCAAAAGTCAAAGCAACAAAGCTTCAAACTTACAGAGGTCAATTCGAACAACTAAAGATGAAGGAAGATGAGAATATTGCAGCTTACTTCTTACGAGTTGATGAAACAATGAATGCAATCATAGGATTCAGAGAAGAAGTTGATGAATCCGTAATTGTTCAAAAGGTGCTAATATCTCTTCTAATGAGATTTGATCCTAATATCTAAGAAATAGAAGAAAGAGAAAATCTAGACTCAATAAGCATAGATGAACTACATGGAATATTCATAGCCTATGAAATGAGAACTGAATAGGAAAATCCAGGTATAAAAGAAGTAGAATTCAAAGCATCCAAAAGGTCAAAGAGAAAGGGAAAGAAAAAGGAAAAAGAATATAGCAACAACAGTGACATCTCAGAAGATTATGAAGAAGTGGCCAACTTATTCAGCAGATTGAAAAAGGGAACCACAAACATATATAAGGGTAGGCTTCCATTGATTTGTTTTAACTGTGATGGTATTGGTCACTTTACCAAAAAAATGTCCTCACAAGAAAAAGAAAAGACATGAAGAGGATGATTCAAACAACAAACAAGCATATAAAGTAAAAAGAACCAAAAAGAAAGTCTTCAAGAAAAGTTTTTGCACCAAGGAAGACTGCTCCTCATTAGAAGAAGATGAAGTCAATGAAAGTGAGACATAAAGAGTTCTATTCATGGAAATATAAGACTCTGATAAAGAAGACACTGAAGAGGAGTATGAAGAAGAAAAATTTGACTACAGAGAAGAACTGTTGAGTGTTATATAAGTTATAAAAAGAGAAAAGAAGAAAAACAAGAAAGTCCAGGAAGAACTAGACAATAAAGAAGACATTCAAAATTCAAACTATGAAGAACTAGAACATATGATCACTAAATTAAAGGTTCAAATATAAGAATACAAAAGAATCAAATAAGCACTCAAAGAACAATTGGAAGAAAAAGACAGGATCATTGGAAATTTGGAAGCAAATGTTTTTACATTGAGAAAAGACCTTCAACAGAAGAATATGCATAACATTTCAAAGGTTTTGGATAGTATTATCAACATTCAAAGGCCACATTATGACAAGTCTGGGCTAGGATATAATCAATCAGAAAGAGGCACAAGCTCCAAAACCATAGATAAAGAAACACAACGAAGAAGTTATGCAAAAAAAGTTAGAAGAGACAAGAAGTTTTACAGGGAAGATCACAGGGACACTCCTCCACCTAGAAGAGTCAGATTTCAAAATAAACGATAGTCAGAAACAAGAAGGCCTCAAGTTGAAGAAGGATTAAGAAGAGTAACTTCTTTCAGAAGATATTCAACTCCCAGGTATCAAACTATCTTTTTTTTTATGTTATGCATGTAATAATATTGAACATAAAGTTGTACATTGTAGAGCTAATAGAAGAAACTTAAAAAACTTTTAAAGCCATGCACAAAATGGTTATCCAATAAGACCTAATGAAACACATAGAAGAAGCTACAACATGTTTGAATAATTGAGAACTGAAGTGGAATGATACAAGTGAAACAACTTTGGACACATGGCCAAAGATTGTAGAATGGAAACCCCTCCTAGAGAATCACAACAGTCCCTCCTGGACAATAAAGCATGATCAATTTAACAATGAAGAATGCACACTCACTCTACAAGATAAACACACGAAACTTGGTTGGTATGTTGATAATGGCCATTCAAAACATATGACAAGTGATGGATACATGTTTCTTACATTAAGAAAGGAAAGAGATGAATTAGTCTGTTTTGGAAATGATGACTCAGCTAGAATCATTGGAAAAGGCACAGTCAGAATTGGAAACAAGAATACCAAGGCAGAAAATGTTCTATTAGTAGAAGAAATGAAATATAATCTTGAAATATAATATTCAAGTGCAAGTAAAATGTGTGACCAAGGTCATAAACTTACATTCGATTCACAGAAGTGTGAGATATGAAAAGCAGGTTCAGGAAAATTGATTGCAACAACTGCAAGAACTTCAAGAAACATATATGTATTAAGTGAAATTGGAAATGAAAAGTGTTGTCTAGGAAAGGAAGATGAAGGTTGGCTATGGAACAGAAGAATGGGTCACATAAACTTCGATAACCTCGTCAAAGTAAGCAAAAAGGAAGAAGTCAGAGAAATTCCCCAAATCACGAAACCAACCAACACATTATGCAAGCATTGTCAATGAGGAAAGAAAACAAATACAAGGTTCAAATCAAAGGAATACTCAATGACAAGACCACTGGAAATTGTGCATACTGATCTAGTTAGACCAACTAGAACAAAGGGTTTAAAAGGTGAGAAATACTTTATGCTATTAGCTGATGATTATACAAGAATGAGTGCAGTTTGATTTCTCGGGAATAAGTCAGAAGCATTTGAAAACTTCAATATTTACAAGGAAATGGTTGAAAATAAAATGGATTCAAAAATCAAATGCTTGATATATGATAATGGAGGAGAGTTTACTTGAAAGGAGTTTATGGATTTCTGCAGGAAGAATGTACTAAAAATGAAATTCTTTGTTGCTAGGACACCTCAATAGAATGGAGTTGTTGAAACAAAGAACATGATAGTACAGGAAATGGATTGAACAATGTTAATGGATTCTAAATTGATAGATGTTTTTTGGATACATGCATTTCATATAACATTTCACATTAAAAACAAATTAATGCTCAAAAACAACAGTGACATAACTCTCTACGAGCTATGGAAAGGAAGACCAACAAATGTGAAGTACTTTAGAGTGTTCATAAGAAAATGCTACATCAAAAGAGAAGATGACAGAATGGGAAAGTTTGACTCTCATGTGGACAAAGGTGTACTTGTCGGTTACTCAAGTACAAGGAAATCATACAAGTGTTACAATCTAAGGCTCAACAAAGTTCTGGAAATAATCAATGTAACAGTTGATGAAACATGCAGACGGAAATTAAAGGAAGAATAAAAGGAATCAGTGGAACACATTTACGAAGAAGAAGAAAATGATGAAGAAGAAGTAGAAGGGGAAGATGAAGAAGATCACAAAGAAGTAGAACAGAAAGTTCTGCAAGTGCCTCAAAAGACACCTAGAAAATGACTATAGAACAATCATCCTTCAGATTAGATTATCGGAAACAAGGATGCAGGAGTTGAGACTATACTAAGAATTCGTTCACCAGAAAAATTGTACCTAGCACTCTTATCTATGATTGAACCAAACAGTTTTGAAGAGGCCAACACAAATGAATTGTGGAAAAAGGCCATGAATGAAGAATTGGATCAAATAGATAATAATGAAACTAGGGAATTGGTTCCAAGACCAAGGTACAAGAATGTCATTAGCACAAAGTGGGTTTTCAGAAATAAATTGAATGAAGATAGACATGTTACAAGGAACAAATCTAGACTAGTATGTAAAGGATACACAGGTTGAAGGGATCGACTTTGAAGAGACATTTTCCCCAGTTGCTAGAATGGAAGCAATCTGATTGATATTAGCTTATGCATGCTCCAAGAATATTAAAGTATATCATATGGACGTGAAATCAACCTTTATGAATGGGGAACTTGAAGAAGAAGTCTATATTGAACAACCAGAAGGATTTCACCTGTCAGAGAAAAAAATTATGTGTACAGGTTGAAGAAGGCCTTGCATGGTCTAAAACAGGCTCCCACAACATGGTACTCTAGACTGGATAAATATCTAGGTAGGGTTCATAAAATGAAGTTTAGACAACAACCTCTACACCAAGGTAACTCAAGATAGTATTTTATTAATTGAAGTTTATGTTGATGATATTATTTTTGGAAGTGATGATGACAAGTTAAGCCAGAAATTTGCAAAGGATATGCATAATGAATTTGAAATGTCATTACTTGGAGAACTATCCTTCTTTCTGGGTCTTCAAATATGTCCAAGAAACCAAGGAATTTTGATTTCTCAAACTAAGTATGTCAAATAAATGTTAAAGAGGTTCGTAATGGAAGATTGCAAACCAGTTAACACTCCTATGAAAACCAGTTGCAAGTTGAGAAAAAATGATGATTCAAAATCTACAGACCATAGGAAGTACATGTCAATGATTGACGACTTACTATATGTGACAACATCCAGACCATATGTAATGCAGGTAGTTGTACAGGTGGGAAGATTTCAAATAGCACCAAAGGAATTACATGTCTTAGCAGTAAAGAGTATTTTCAGATATCTCAAGGGCACATAAGAGTTTAGATTATGGTATCCAAAAGGAAATGATATATCACTTATTACCTACACATACGTAGATTGGGCAGGTTGCATTGATGACCGACGAAGCACCAGTGGAGCGACATTCTACTTGGGTGAGTGTCTGGTATCTTGGCTAAGCAAGAAATAATCATTAGTATCATTGTCTGCAGTTGAAGCAGAGTATATTGCAACAACAAAATTTTATACGCAGGTTCTATGGATGAAACAAACTTTGACCTATATACATGTGGAGTATGAGGAGCCCATTCCTATATATTGTGATAATACAAGCACTACCAATATCTCAAAGAATCCAGTGATGCACTCCAAGATGAAGAACATTCCAATCAAGTATCACTTTCTACGGGAACATGTTGCAGAGAAGAACATGATAGTTGAATATTGGGGGACAAAAGAACAAGTTGCATATATCTTCAAAAAACTGCTTCCAAGGGAAGCCTTTGAGTATCTTCACTAGAGACTCTAAGTAATTTATACTCCCAAATGAATTCTTTTGAATTCTTATCTTATATGGCTTACATTTACACGAAGAAGAACCATACAGAGGACAATTCAGGTTGGGGGAACATGTTCAAGAAGAGTTCAGTCAGGGGGAGCAACCCCAAGGACAGTTTAGTTAAGGGCAACAACCCAGATAGGAAGTTACCTTTTCCATTGATGTCAAAGGGGGATTGATTCACCAGATGTAGGTCAGAGACTTAGATGCTTGGAAATAGAGAATTGATATGAAATCGGATCCAGAAGCCTGACAGGACTTGAAAAATGCTCAAAAATGAAAGTGCTCAGAATCTGACGAAACCAACGCCATTGCGTCCGTCTCATCTTCCCGATTCCAGCGGTATATTTACTTTGTTAAACGGGCTTCGTATGCGAAAGTTATCACGTTCTGATCGGAAGCCCAAACAGGTAAAAAGTCAAAGGTCAACTGGTCAAAAAGTCAATGATGACATCAACATGCTGACTGTGCAGTAGATGATGTGGCACTCTCTGGCTGATGGTAATTGGGCAGGTTTTCTGACAAGGAAGACATGTGGCAGGCAACTGGACCAGTCAATAGCTGACAAGTGGCATTAATCCGTCAAATGGGGAGATGCCACGTGGCCTAGTCATGGGCAGCCCCGTGGCACCCAGTCATTAGTTGAAGTGGCATGTTTCAAAAATTGTTTTGGGGTCCATGGGATTTGAACCCATGACCACCACCAATCCTAACACCTTAAGAAATGGTCATTTACCAATGCACCACATTAATGTTATGCTATAAAACCCATATTATAAAACATATCGCAAAGTATTGTATGGAGGAAGGAAAGGGGCTGGGGCTTAGCCCCAGCCCATGGTTCAACCCATGGTCTATATGACCAACCACTCAAATAGGGCGTGGGCGCATAGCGCGCAAGGATAAAATTGTTAGCCATTGGGTCCTATGTGTATGCCATGAGACATGGAGTTAGCGAAATAGAGGGGCCATCGCTTAGCCCTTTGGGCTAGCGCTTGGCCATATTAACCCATATGACCACGCCAAAGGGAGCACGTGCCCAGGGGAAGGGGGATAGCGCCCAATTATAGTTATAAAGTGGGTTTTATAACTGATTTTTGGGTTTTAATTATTGTTAAGCCTATTTTTAATGTATTTTCTCCATTTTTGGGAGTTATTGGGCATTTTTGGAGCCTAATTTTTGGGAGGAAGTTGGAGATGAGTAACCAACTTCCCAGCTATATAACCCAGGCTTGTTTGAGGCCATAGGGGCCATTCAGAGAAGAATTATGTTGAGGAGAAGCCAAGCCAAATCCATTTTGAGGCAGAGAAGCTTTTGAGAAGGAGACGTTGTCGGATCATTTATGGGAGCTCTGGACGTCCGTTTTGCGTGCCATTTTTTTTGTATGGTTCTAGAGATCTGGAAGAACATGACCAGATCAGTATTGTAGCCATTTGGCATTTCAGCGATGTAATTTTGATCTTTTGAACAGAAATAAAGAAACCTCCCCCACAGAGAAAAAGGCTCAGAGATGTAGGCAAAGTTGTGTCGAACTCCGTTATCAATCTGCGTGTTATGGTTTGCTGTTTATTCTTTCATTTTAGATCTGCAAATGTATATATGGCTGTCATAATTCCTCTTCTTTCCTCATTCCTTCACTAAGTTTCTCAAATGGTTATATAACACATGCAAAATTAAAACTCAACCATAATTCATTAAAAGATCCTACGGATCAAGAATAGAGGCATGTTTCCAAGGGGAGCAATGGTCATAGAGGGAGCATAGGTGATATGACTTCAGAGTTGTATCAGAGTATTTCCATCAATGCCAAAGGGGGATTTTGTTGATTAATTGGGTTGGTTGTCATTGATGTCAACCCTTGGAGAGTGATATTGTATATTGATGTCAACCCTTGGAGAAGTTCTGTAGTGAATTTCAGTAGCACAAAGGCATGGGTAAGGGACCTGATTCTGTTTGAGGTATACAAACATGAATATAAATGAATTTATAGGTAAGAATATTCTATATGGATAGTATATGTCATTCCATTTCCAGTGATATGTGGAATGTCACATAACTCCTCACGGTTAGAGAGTTATGGCCATATGAAGTTGGAGAACCCTCATGAGTTTTCTACAAGCCCCTAGAAGGTCAAAGAAGTCAATTATTCTAGAAGCTCCTAGAAGAAGTATATTAGTTGTTATAGGATAAATTGGTATATGTGGACACTAACTGATCTCCCTAGATCCACCTAGATCTAGAACAAAACAAGACAGGACATGACGCTTTCTCTAAGTTACTATCATTGAATTTGTCATCAAAGAAGGAATACGTGACATACCTTTAGATATCACTTCTTTATGTCTTTGTTGTCCTTGCTTCACTTTGACATCCTTGTAATGTTAGATCTATAACAACACAAATCGATCAAAGCGAAAGAAACAATAATACATTCAATGAAGACTTAAACATGTGATCAAGGAGTCATGTAATAAAATAAGAGTGATTTAATGGAAAAGGGACATGCCACTGTATTATATTAAATGAAAGTAGAAGATACAACCAAATTGCCTTGATGTTGCAAGATCCCTTTTGATGGGCCTTTGTTCCAACACACACACTTGCTCCAAACTTGCATGAAGAAGATCCACTATGGCTTGATGGAAAAATGGAGGCCTCAAGCACCAATTCAAACAGGATTCCTCACACAATTCAGAACCTATTTTTTCATCAATTCTCTATTCAATATTTCTTTATGACGACATGGTGGCCAGCATACCCCGCAGGGTCTCTATGCCTGACCTCTCGGTTAAAAGGATTGTTCAAATTCCCCTTTTTGATCTGAAGCGACTCTCTCGATTCCCTGCTGGTATCTCTGATGAAAACCTGATCCACAGGTCCTTCTCTTCTCTCGCACAGCTCTCCTGTATTTAACCATGAGTTTTCCCCGATTCAATTTTGTGTTTCAGGGTTTCTTGATCCCTGATGTCAAGAGTTCCTATCCTCTTGAATCTCCGATCTCTGATGAGTCAATTCACCGATACAACACTTTACGCGTTATCCCTCCTGGCTAAACTCCTGGCCCATATGACCATTATCCCCTAATACCACAGCCTTATCTCCTTTCGGGGTTTCAGACATCGCAATGCCGAAATGCATAAACACTTTGTCCTCAAAATCCTCGATATTTCAATTCCTGTAATGCCGATAGATAGCTTTCCTTTCGGGAAATCTCCCGAATTCTCTGATCTCCTCCACGCGTCCCCTCAAGATGGACGGTCCTGATCGCTTCTCGCGATTTCAGAGTTTCTGATGCTGAAATACTCCGACATCTTGTCCCTTCGATCTCCGAATGCCGACGGGCTCCCGATATCGCCCACGTGTCCCAACTGATGGACGAATCTGATTAACTCTCGGGATTTCACGACTTCTGATGCTCCAGAAATCTTTCCCTCAGGATTCACAAAATGTCGAACCTCGATGCGCCCGTTTGACTTTTCTATTGGGACTTCCCCCGATAGTTTGGATCTCCACCACGTGTCCCCAACAGATGGACAACCCTGATCCAATCTCACGATTTCAGGACTTTCAATACCCCGATGACATAAATTCTCTGTCAACTCAAAACCCCGGTAGCCGATATACCGATGAGTCGCTTGATCATTGCCACCTGTCTCCTCAAGATGGACGACTCAGATTCACTCTCGCTATTTCGAGACTTGAAATGTCCCAACTTTCTCGACCTCGAGAACTTCGATATCCCAAACATCGATATCTTGATGGTTTAAACACCATGCACCTTTCGGCCAATCCAACAGCTGACGGGTATCTATGTGAACATCCGACAGTCCATAATCTCCTAGACTCACACCTTGAAAACCTGGTCATAACCACCTTTCTCCTTTGCCAAATCTGATGGGTGACGATCTCCTCTTCTGTGCGCTTCTCCTACTCCTTCCTAGACATAGAAACCAACGGTCCAGATCTCTTTTCTCCAGCCGATCTGACGGCTGCTATGCTCCCTCCTGAGCTTGCGCACTTTCTTCCTGCACTTGGAAGAATTCCAAGTTTCTAAAGGCCTTGACCTTTGTCTTCCTTCTCTGCGAGCTCCTCAGTTTTAAGCCTTGCTTGCATTCTCCATGACGCTTTTCTTCCTGAGATTTTACTCCTGAATCCTCAAAGGATTCTTTGACTTCTGCGTCTCTGCAGAGTCTTCATGCACACAAAGTGCTGTCTCTCCTGAGCTTCTCAAATGCTCAGACCCCTAAGGGATTTATCCTTCTTCCTTCTCCCACATATGGAGAATGTAATGTCCTCCTGGATATTTCTCTCAAGCAACCTCTTTCTGAGCCTATCAGGGTGTTCAACAACCCCGTGAAGATCCCTCAGTGGATTCTTCTTCAAATCACAGAACTCGAAGAGTTCTTTTCTCTTGTGCCTGTCTGCACACCTACTCAATGCCCACCTGGCAAAGTATCTTCTCCCAGAACTTCCAACAGTTCTGTACTCTTCTGTGCACCTATGCACCTGCTCAATGCCCACCTGGTAGAGTATCTCCTCCCAGAATGTTCAATAGTTCTGTCCTCTGTGCACTCCTTGCACCTTCTCAATGCCCACTTAGCAGAGCTCTCTGAATCCTCAGTGATTCTGGTTCCTTTTGAAATCACAACAGAGTTCTTCTCAATGCACCACTGTGCATATGCTCAATGCCCACTTGGTAGAGCTTCACAAAACTCCTCAGAGCTTCTGTCTGCAAACTGTGTATCTCCTAAACAACCTTGCCTCCAAGGTGTTCAACAACCTTGAGGTCTTCCCTGAGTTGTTGATTCCAGTTCTTGTGCCGCAACACTTCTTTTTCTGAACCTGCATAATTCAGAAGTGCAACCTCTGTGCACGGCTATCAGAACCTGCAGTGTTCTGTCACACCCTCTTGGTATGAAGCCTCAAATACCTTCACCTGAAGTCAGACACACTCCTGCAAATTCAAACCTACAGTATACATCTACAACACATATGAACACTCACAGACATTCATTCAACACAGAATCCATGCAGGAAAAAATGCTTCTGTTTATATTAATAAAAATGCCTCTTTACAAAGGTGTTCCTGAGCACGGCCTATGACAAGGTCTCGACTGCTTCTCCCTTCTTCTCTCTACTCACAGATTCTCTATCCTCTCTCGACTTTCTACTAACTCTCTCAACTTCGTTCTCGACTTCTCTCCTACAAAATGAGATACTAAATCTCTTTTACCTGAGGGGGCTCTTCGAGCTCTTCCCTCCTACCTACCCTATTCAATTGCATTGAATGGGCTGTCTAGTCCGCTATCAGATCTAGATCTCATCCTTACAAACAATAAAGGCCTATCTTAACTACAACCTGCGCAAAGGCACGACTTCACATCTCACCAGCTTAAACATTTAATTACATTGAATTCAGATTTCAAATGAGGACTGAGCCTCTCTTCATCACGCGATTTGAATTTGTTGACGTGGCTGGCTGGATGGCTAGCGTGAGATGATGCTCCTGCATCACTTTACCTCTTCCTTGAGAAACCTTTCATTATATAGGAGAAGGAGAGATGGTTAGAGGGATGAGGATGATCCCACTAAATCTGAGGAGTCAGTAGGATGCCAACCATGCGAATGCCAACTCATTTTCTAGAAGATTCTCTTATAGAACCTTCGTAACCTTTTCTTCCTTTTTAAGCTTTGAAGCATGTTCGCACCCTGTCTATAGAGAAAACTGCGAACCCCTCGCAATCCATGTATAGAGCAGCCTACAAGAATTAGGGTTTTCACATATGCAACATGCGAACTCATTATAAAAATATATTGTGGAGGAAGACAATAGTCACTTTTCTCAGGCAAAAGGTCCTTATGAGAGCCTGAACACATAACTGTAGAGACATCACCAGAGTGACCAAAATAATGTGTAACACTAGTCAAATTGATGGAAACTAGGAGTTAATCATGGGTATAGTTGTTGCATCAAAAAATAAATTAAATAAAAAAGTGGTTGCAACAAGAAGTTAGTTAAGAGCAAAGACGTTATGAATTGACTAATTATAGAAAAGTTAATTGCAACAAGAATTTGTGAGTAAAGAAAAAATATTTAAATAATAAAGTAGTCAAAGTGGTTGCAAAAAGAAATTGTTTAAATAATAAAGTGGTTGCAACAAGAAGTGGTGAGTTTACTATTTATGGATAAGTCAAAGTGGTTGCAAAAGAAATTAATTAAATAGTAATTTAGTTGTAACTAGAAGTGGAGAATTTACTATTTGTAGCAAAGTGAGTTAGAAGTGGACAAGTGGTTAGAAGTGGGTTAGCCCTAAAATAAGGAAAGTGGGTTAAGTTGGTTAGAAGGTGATCCATTGAGGAAGCTACAAGTATAAATAAGAGAGAAAGGATCTCCCATTAGCACCTATTGAATATCTATTTTGTGAAAGGTTATTTGGGAAGGTATTATTGATAGATAAAAGTGCGGCAGAAAAACTGTGGAAGGAAAAGTGCGGAAAAAAAATCATGGCAGGAAAAGTGTGACAGAAAAATCGTAACGGGAAAAGTGCGGTAGAAAAACCACAACAGAAAAAGTGCGGCATAAAAACCGCTGCAGAAAAATGACGATAGAAAAATTGCGGTAGAAAAATCATGGCAACGGATTCGCGATAGCATAATCGTGGCAACAAAATCACGACAACAGAATGCTACAAGAATAAAAATGTATGGTTTTCATATGTGTAGTGTTGAATTTATGAATATGGTTGAGTGTTTTCCTTGTAAATCTGTTGGATGTCCTCTTGGAAGTTTAGGGCTTGCTGTGGACTTGATCTAAGACAGATCTACTAAAGTTTAGTATTGGTTCATGTTTGAGGGATTTTGGTTGAGGTATGTTGCTGAATTTATTGGTACATATAGATGTTGTATAAAAATGAGGTTCTAGAACATGTTTTGAGGTACAAATGTTTGGTATAGTGTTTGAGGTATATGTGATCAGATTAGATTGGTTGATGAGTATATAGTGAAAGATTTGACAGAATAGGTTGTGACCGTGACATATTCAGTTTCTACATTTGGCACTTATATTTCAGGGCAGTTGTACAGGGGAATGATAGGTGGTTGTAGCCACCTTTTGGTTGTAGCTAGAGAACATAGGGGGTTGTAGCCTCCTTCTAGTTGTAGCCAAAGAATTGGGGAGTTGGATCTTCCCTTAGGTTATATCCTGAAAATAAGGGGTTAGAGCCTCCTTCCAATTGCAATTGGAAAACAAAGGAAGTTGGTGCTTCCAATGAATGTAATTCTTAAAGACAAATAAGAAGAAGTATTATGTGGTTTTCTCCCGCATTGGGTTTCCATGTAAAAAATATTGGTGTACTATGTATGTGTATGATTGTTCCTTTGTTCATGGTTTATTTACTTTGCACTTATTGGATGATAATGCTATATTGATCATAAAGATAAATAACACTTGCATACTGTGGTTAAAAGGATTAAAAATATCTATTACTGATTCACCCCCCCTCTCAACAATCCAACAATACCCTCTCATTTTGTCAAATTATTCCAACTAGTGACTCCCCTGAAATACTTCAACTAGTTTAGGGTTATTGTGTACCTTAGAAGGCCATGTTGGCTCCCTTCTATTAAACCCATCTCACATTGTTCAATTTATGAAGTTCAAAATAATTAGGTATGCTCTACTATATGTGTGTTGAGGAAGTCAAATATCTGAGACCCCCTATGTATGTTAGATGTATCAGTTTCATTGTAATTTCAGGTTTTCACCAAAAATTTGGACAACAATTAAACAACGGTTGAGTGAGGATTTATTTTTTTAGGAAAAATCAAATCCCCAAACTTAATTTCTCAAGAAGGGTCATAACAACTATGACCAAGGGTTTAGGATGTAGCAAATTGGTCAATGGTTGGGTATGAAGACCCTACTTGGTTCCGTATGGATATTAATTCCCATATTGGTTCTGTATGGATATTAATTCTTTTCAATGAGTACTATAATCTTTCACATTATCTTAATTTTTCCCACATAGTACTATAACCCTATAGGTGCCTCGTTGAAGCTGTCTTAAAGAAATTCTCCCATGGATTCAAATTTTCCCAAATGGATATTAAGTCCCACCTCATTTTTTCATTTTGCATGGGATATTTGTTTTAACCATGCAAAATATATTATGATATAACCTTGCAATTAGAAAATGAGTAAAGTGATAATGTATGAGAGAGTGTTGTATAATTGATATGATTTGGGTTTGATTTACTAATGCAATGGATTGATGGTAGCCCTTCAATGTTAGATGTTTTGCAATCTTCTCCCTTTATTAAATTTTCATATTTCTATGGTCATAGTGACAATCGTTGTTGGAGAGTTTAATGTTTTTGTTAAAATAAAGTGTTTGTTGTAGCTTCCTAGATTTTCCTGTAGTTTTTTCTATAGAAAACCTGGGTGTTGTAGATTTTCTTGTAGAAGCTTGTAGATGACTATGTTTTTCTCTTGATTGGTGTTTTAATGATTTTGGAGGGTATACAATATGGTATGAAGTGGATGTGGGGTTTAGAATGGAAAGTAAAATATATGAAGATGGTAATTTTTAGATAGAGATGGGTATGAATAATCATTTGACATAGATTGCAATGAATGTGAAAATGTGGTTTCTTTAGAAATTAACTTTTTATGATTTCCTTGACTT
Source organism: Picea sitchensis (assembly GCA_010110895.2). Lineage (NCBI taxonomy): Eukaryota > Viridiplantae > Streptophyta > Pinopsida > Pinales > Pinaceae > Picea > Picea sitchensis. Next base: position 37,646 of record SNQJ01S0050600.1, read on the forward strand.
TTTTTGCATGGCTATATTGGATCTAAGACTGTTCTTCAAACTTGTAGGGTTGGATCTATTCTGAAGATGCTTGTTGATCATTTACCTGAAGAATTATATGCTTGTGAAGCAGAGAAATAATTATTTGATGCATATATCATATGTATTTATTTTTTTCTTGGTTATCATGTCCTTTGTCTACCTTTGTGAAGGTACTTGAAGTTCTAGCTGATCGCTTGGTGTCCTTGGATACCTACAATTTTATTTATTTATTATTTTTCTCCTTTTTTCTCAAGAAAATGGTGCCATTTCTATTGTTCACCATTGCCTTGCCTCATCATGCCTCTAAGGGTTTTCACGATGAGGTAAATTATTTTTCTCAAATATAAGGCTACATCCATGGAGGTTTTCAACCAAATATTTATCTTGGATGCCTCATTGAGGTTTTTTTTTATCAGTATTTAGATGGATTGGGAACATATTTTCTTTCAATTACACTCAAATTTTGTGCTTTTACTATATTTTTAAGATATTCCTTTGTTAGGGGTTTGTTGTGCCTTTTGAGTCTAAATCCATTCACCAATATAGGAATATTTTCTTCATCTATGGTCTTGATTGATTTGGACTGATCCATTGCCATGAATTGTTTCAATGATGTATGGTCCCAACCATCTTGTCATCATATTTCCCTTGAATTCTTTGAATCTGAAGTCATATAAGATTGCCAAGTATCCTTTGAAATTGTTATGATTAATGATCTTATCATGCCATATTTTTCTTTGCAGTTGGACTACCTCATTATGCAAGAGTTGTTTCATCCTTTACTCACCTAAGACATTTAGCTACTACAACCTTTCTTGTTGTAATGATGAGAGGTCCATATTAAGTTCACATGTTATCCTTAAAGTGGCAAATTCAAATTTGATGGGAAACATGGACTTATTTCCATAGACTATCTCATAAGGGGTAAAATCTATAGTGGTATTACATGTGGTATTGTATGCCCATATTACCTCTATCAGTTTTCTTTCCCAATATTTCTTTTTCATATTTACCATCTTGGTGAGGATGTTCTCCAACTCCTTATCAGTCACTTATTCTTGTCCATTTTCTTGTGGGTGATAAGGAGTAGAATTCCTGTGGCATATATGATTTTGTTGAATGATTTGTTCTATGAGTTTGGAGGTGCACATTCTAACATGATCTATGACGATTTCTCCAGGGAGTCCAAACCTTGCGAATATTTTCTCTTGTATAAATTCAACTACTTTTTTCTTTCTAGCTACCTTCATTACTTTCACCTCAATCCCTTTGGCCACATAATATATGCATATGAGGATGTACTTATTTTATCCTAAAGGGGGGTCAATATGCCCCACAAAACCCAATCCCCATTTATCAAAAGGTTCCAATGAGACTTGGGGCTGCAAGGGCATTTTATTTCTCCTAGCAGGTTTTCCCATATTTTGACACTCATCACAATGACATGTATACTATTGAGTATCACTATGTGGGGTAGGCCAATAGTAACCAACTTACAAGATCTTTTAGGTTGTCCTCTTTACTACATAGTTTTTTCCACATGATTAATCATGGCATGCATGGAGGATGCCATGAACATAATATTCCCTTACACATATCCTTAGGACATGATATGGTCCAAGCTTCAATAAATATCCTTCAATCTAGGTATATGTTGCACTTTTTCTAACAATCTTGCATCTTTCAATGTCAGAAAAATTTCAAGGAAACCTCCATATTGTCAAGTATTTGTCCATGTCATCAAACTAGGGGGTTTATAATTCTAATAGGTGCTCATATGAAAAATAATCATCTACCATGTCTCCATCTACATGATTTTTTATCCTTGATAAAAAACCTAAAACAACATTTTTCCTTCTTGGCTTGTCAAGGATGGTTAGATCAAATTGTTGTAACAAAAAAATCCATATAATTTTTATCCCATTAATATCAGGTTTGTTCATTAAATACTTAATGGAAGAATCATCTATGTGTACAAAAATTGATATCCAATGACATAATGCTTAAATTTGTTGAGATCATAAACCAATGCAAGGGCATCTTTTTCAGTAACTATGTAGTTCAACTCTACACCAGATAAGTTTTTGCTAAAAAAATAAATTACATAGGGATTATTATCATCATTTTGATTCAAAAATTCCCCTATTTCTTGTTTGAAGCATCAATATGGATATGAAATGGAAGATTCCATTTGGGACCTTGAAGAATAGGAGCTTAGATGAGTTTTTATTTGATACATTCAAATTCCTTTTGATATTGTGGTGTCCAACATAAATCTATGTCTTTAGATAGTAAGGAAAACATAGGGGAAGCTAACTTGCTGAAATCCTTGATGAACTTCATGTAGTTACTTGCATGTCCAAGGAATATTCTAACATCTTTTTTTTTTTTCCAGAAGGATAGGTATATATTTGATGATGTTTAACCTGTTTTGGTATACCTAAATCCATTTAAATGATAAGTGGTTTCCTGGAGAAACCCCCTCATTCATCAACATATTTCATTTTTCATGGCTAAGGGAGAGGTTCATTTCTTCATATCTTTGGAGGAATCTATCAAAATTGGTTAATTCTTCTTGAAAAGAGTTTCCATAGGGTGTGAATTCATCCATGTAGATCTCTAGTATGCCATGGGTGAGATCTAAAAATATGTTGAGTAAAACCCTTTGGAAAGTGGCTAGTCATTATATATACCAAATGGAAGGACCTTGTAGGAAAAGGCACCCTAGGGGAAGGTAAACGTAAAGGTAGTTTTATCTTGATCTTCAGGACTGATTTGTATATGATTATACCCACTGAATCTATATAGAAATGAGAAGTACTCCTTTCCTGCTAATACATCTAGGAATTGGTCAATAAAAGGTAAGGTAAAAGGATCCTTCCTAGTGGGTTTATTAAACTCCCTATAGTCCACACATATTCTCCATTTTCCTTTCTTCTTTGGGACAATGACTAAGGGTGAAACCCACTCACTATATGAAATTGAATAAATAAATCCATCATCTAGATATTTTTTCAATTCTTACTTAACATTTTCTTTTAATGCAAGATGCATTCTTCTAATGTATATGTGATGTGTGCGGATGAAAGGGTGAATTCCATTCATTTCCTTGTAGTCCCATGCAAAGGATGCAATATGTTTCTTGAGAACAATCACCAATTTTTGCTCTTGTTCATTAGTGAGGTTAGTGTTGATTTTAGTGTTTTAGAGGGACAAATTTCGATAGTTTTAATAGTAGGCTTATCAACTTTATCTATAAAAATTTCTTCCCATGGTTCCCTTTCTTTATTAGAAACTATTTTAGGTTTTTCTTCATAATTTATTCCATCTATCCTCACATCAGTAGGATATTTATTTTGTAGTAAATTTGAGATGAAAGTGTCTTCATCAACTTGAATGATGGCCAAGACTGTGCTTATGGTGAAAATGGAATAAATAGAGGTCTAAGTTAGGTCCTCTTCCTCTTCTTCTACCCACATTGGAAATATTCGGTTATTAATGGTTGAGTAGGAGGGTAAAGAACAAGTTTTTTGGGGGACTAACCATTAGTAATGGTAATGTTTCCTTCTCTACAACTGATGCATGCATCTTCTATGGCCAACTAGGGTCTTCCAAATATGAGAGGATATCCATTGAACCTATACTTGGGTTTGGGACTAAGAAATAAGTGGGACACTCCTAAGAATCAATGGATATCATTATGTCTTCTATAATTCCCTTAGGTTTTATTGTTGACATATCTGCAAGTTGAAGAGCAATAAATGTATGTCTTAAGGATAATTGGAGTTTTAGTCTCAACATTGTATCTTTATCCATGACATTTATGGTATCCCCTAAATAAATCAAGGTATTTTGGATCAAGTTTTTATTAATGTGTACATTTACCATAGGGATTCTAGGATCCAAATACTTAGGAAAAACTAACCTATCAAGCATGAGATTTTCTAATTGTCCTATGACATTAATAGTAGGGGTATCTTTTGTCTTCCTCTTAGTATTCTTCAAACATTCCTCTTGGATAAATTTGTTATAGATAGGAACATCCTTGCTAGCTTGAAGGAGGGGTATTTTAACACACAAGCTCTCGATTTCTCCTAATATTTCATCTTCTTCAGGTTTGTAGGTTTTCTTAATGTTCAAGCTTTTAGGATAAGGTACTGGAGCTTGTGGAAGGATGATTTTTTGTAAAAAGTTATTCTCTTTTTTAGTTTATAAATATTTTATGGTCTTGGGGATGAGAGGATCGTTTTGTACCTTTTCTGATATAAGGTTGATTTCTTGAACATATAATGAATAGGTTTGATATGTATCCTCATTATTATATACAATATAAATCTACTTATTATTTGGATTGGGGGTAGATTGAGTAGGTAGATGAGGCTGCTTTGGAAGAACAATTTTCTGAGGAGTGTTGTTTGGTTGAGGAGGAGGAGGCATCAATGTTTATTTTTAGGATTATAGGGTCTTGATACTTGTGGAGGGATGTTCCATTGAGGGTTTTGTGTTGGAGGTTGGTTTTGAAATGGTTGATAAGTGGAAGGAACATACTAGATTGAATATTTCCATTGATTTTACATAGTCCAAGGAGGTTGGTTAGGTTGATACCAAGGTTGATGAGGCATATGTGTATTATATCCACCAAAATACTAAGGGGGATTATAGCGCATACCTTTTTGGAAGGGTCTTGGTTCTCCTGGTATTCTTTGTTTGATGAATCATATTGACTCCACATTTTCCACTACTCCTTGATATGCAAATTTTAAACCTAGCAAAGAAGGACATTTGTTAGTTGCATGAGGTTATTAACAAACTGCACATACCTATAAAATGTTGAGTGGGCACTCATTCCTAGGATTCATTTTGATGCACTTAGGACAAAATATGGCTATTTCCCTCTTTTATTCTTCTTATTTCTTTTTGACTTGCAAGGTATCCATATGCATAACTAGTGAATGCAAAATGCCAATCTTTGTATCTCCTAAACATATTCCTATCTCATTTTTAATAAGTGTTGAAGGTTGAGAATATGTGTTACCATTCCTTTACCACTTCTTCCTTTATTTCTAGAGTATATAGAGTATTTTTGAAGATTCACTTAATTTCTTCATAATCCATTTGGAAGATATCTCCATTTTCTAGGATATTTAGTGTTTCCATAAGTTCTTCCCCAAATATTTTGAGAAAGAAAAGTTTTAGTGAGTTTTCATCTAGAGTACGATTGTGGACTCTCGTATAGATAAGTTGAAACCATTCCTCAAAGTATTCCATGGATTCATTTCCCCCTTGGGTCATCCATAAGATTTGATCTCTTGTGTCTCTTGCTCTGCAATAGTCCCTATACTTGTTGTTGAAGGTATGATTCATTTGATACAATCTTGTAATACTATTACTTTCCAATCTCATGAACCATCTCAAATCTGAGTCCTTCAAGGTAGAAGGAAAGAGCTTGATGTTTTTTTCATTTGAGGTGTAGTCATAGATTTGCACACAACTACAAAATTAAATAGAAAGGTGTCAGGGTCTTCTAAGATGAGGCCATGGAAGAGGGATTAATATTTTTCATTTTTGTTTCTCCATTGGTTTCCCGAATGGGAAACTCAAATAATTTTTCTTGATATTCCTCATTATCCATTATATGGTGAGATGAGGATTGACATCCCTCTAAGATATTCTCAAAATTCCTTGTTTCCTGTTTTGAGAAATCATCAAGCATTTGTTTCCCTTCTAGAAAATGTGTCTCACAACCAACTTGTTATTGTTCTTGATGAATAGGACCTATTTTTGTGGTGTGGGATTTAGGTAGAAATTTTATTTTTCTATCTCTAGGTCAAGTCATTCATCTAGAATTTTTTACAAAAAAAAAATCACTTGATATATTTTTTTCTTTTCTTATATATGATGATAAAATGTATGCATCAATATACATTTTTTCAAAAGGAAAGAATGAAAATGGTGTGTAGTGTTTTTTGGATCATGTTGTCATTGATGCCAATGGTTTTATTAATTGATGTCAAGTGATTGATTGATGCCAAAGGATTGATTGATTGGCGATTGATGTCAAATGTAATATGTATTGTCCTTGATGAAAATGGATAGATGAAGATGGATCAATGAGTTGTCATTGATACATGATGAATATGGATCAATGAGTTGTCATTGATACATGATGAATATGGATCAATGTGGTTTCCTTGATATATGATGCATAGTTAGATTGATCATTATAGTCTTATCATGGTTGATAAAGTGCACAAATGGATGAACTCCAAAGTGGCCCCCTTATGGTGAAAGCCCTCACGGGAAGACGCTTTACGAATGAGTTATCCTAGAAGTATGGTTGGGGAACCCATGCTTATATGTGGAATAATGAGATGAAGATCAGTGAAGTTGTTGGTGAAAATATCCTAGATGGATAGTGCTTGTCATGCCATTTCTGGTGGTATGTGGAATGTCACATAAATCCTCATGGTTTGAGAGTTATGGCCTTATGAAGTTGGAGGACCATCATATGAAGGCTTGAAGCCCCAAAAGGTCAAAGAAGTCAAAGTGTTTGANTAAAGTGACAAAATCAAAGAAGATTATTTAAATGATAAAGTGAGGGGACAAAGTCAAGGAGGAATATTTAAATGATAAAGTAATGGAGAAATTTCTATTTATGGAAAGCGATTAACCCTAAAAAGAGGAAAATAGGTTAAGTGACCTAGAAGTGGGTTAAGTGACCTAGAAGATGAAGAGTATAAAGAAGAGGCAAGGGTCTCTTGTGAAGTACACATTTTGGGAGTATCTCTTGAGCATGTATTGAAGATATATTCTGAGAGAGAAATGATCTGGCAGATCTCATGGACGCATCAAAGTTTCGGCAATGTCTGAGATCATGACAAAAAAAGTCTCAGAGGTTCATAAACCCTAGTTTATGAGGTGTACGCGGAATACCGTGAGCCAAAGCGCATACATATGCAGGATGTATGAAGACAGGGCACATACAATGTGTAAATGTGTCGAAACTGCACAAAATAGATCTAGATAAACAATAATACACACATTTGCAGAGAGAATTGGAGAAAGAAGAAGAAGGAGAGAAAGAATGGAAGAATTCTCATTAACCGTATTCCACACTCAAAGAGTGAATAATTTACAATAGATATAG
>SNQJ01S0050601.1:48867-61368 GCA_010110895.2 Picea sitchensis
TTAATAAATATATAAATAAATAAATAATTAATATAATAATAAAAAAATATATTATTATGTTATTAATAATAATAGAAAAATACATTATTATATTAATATTATGTATAAAGATGATGAATACATTTTATAAAATAACTATCAAAACATCAATTAATGTATAATATAATATATAATTGTAACATATTAATTAATAAATACCTTATTAATATATGGTATTAATTAATTAATACATGATTACATTAATCATTAAATAATTAGTTAAATAATAAATACATTTATAAATTATGTAAAAAATTATAAAGTATTAAAATATTATTAATTTAATAGATTAATAAACATCCATACATTAAAAAAATATTAATAAATACATTAATAAAGCATCCATATATTAAAGTTTCCAAAAATAAAATTTAAAATTTAAAATACAATCACTTTATAAAAGTGGTTGATATAGACAAATGAACACCATTTTTCACCTTTATAAAGTGATTGTTACTAGTTCAAAGAACAACATGTCTTAGAAATGATTATTAATATGTTAGTTAATTATTACTTTACACTAAATTAATATGTTACATTACACACAAATGTAAATTAATCCTTTAATTTATACATTAATAAACCATTAATTTATATACATTAATATATAAATATAATGTATTAACGTAATACATTAATATCTTATATTAATGTATATAAATTAATGATTTATTAATGTATACTTTAAAGTATTAATTTACATTTGTGTAATGTAACATATTAATTGACAAATACATTATTGATAATATATTAATTAATGGATATATTAATAATTTAATATATTAATAAATAAATACATTAATAATGTAATATATTAATAAATAAATACATTAACACATTATTAAATATATTAATTAATTAATACATTATTAATTTATAATGTGCAAACTTATAACACACTAATAAAGACAACATCAATAAAGTAGTAATACATTAAAATTAATGTATTTAATAAAACATTATTAAAATATTAATACATTAACAATATAATATTACATTACTATAATTTATAAATTAAAGTATTAATACATTAATGCATAATAATATAAGTAATACATGTATTAAAGTAATAATACATGTATAAATAAAATATTAAAGTAGCAATACTTTAATAAAAACATTAAGAAAGTAATAATACATTATTAAAGTATTTATATTTTTATTGATAATGATAATGGTTTATAATGGCTAACCATAATTATAGTTTCTTATGATCATAACTATAAATGACATTAATGCATTAAAATATACTAAAATGTATTAATTTAATTAATTAATACATATTAATTAATACATTAATTAATACATTAGTACATTTTTAATAAATACATTAATAAAGTATTAATACATTAAGACTTTAATAAAGTATTAGTACATAAATTAAATAATAAAGTATTTTAATAAAATATTAGCACATTATTACATTAATATAATGTATAAATTAAAGCATAAATTTTTATTAATGTATAATATAATGTATTATTTAGTGTAATAATTACTTTTAATACATTAATATCTAATGTAACATATAGCTTATTATTTATTTGATACATTAATAGCTTATTATAAATTAAAGTATAAATTTTTATTAATGTATAATATAATATATTATTTAGTTTAATGTGACATATAACTTATTTATTTGATACATTAATAACTTATTGTAAATTAAAGTATAATTTTTTAATAATGTATAATATAATGTATTATTTAGTTGACACATTAATAATGTAATTTAATAATTAGTTTTTATACATTAATCTCTAATGTAACATATAACTTATTATTTATTTGATACATTAATAACTTATTATTAATTAAAGCATTATCTAATGTGTAACATATAGCTCTATTATTTATTTGACAATACATTAATAGCTTATTACAGTTAAAGTATAAATTTTTTATTAATGCATAATATAATATATATTATAGCTAATGTGACATATAACTTATTTATTTGATACATTAATAACTTATTGTAAATTAAAGTATAATTTTTACACGTATATAATGTATCATTTAGTTGACACATTAATAATGCACTTAATATCAGTTTTTATACATTGTCTCTAATGTGACATATAACTTATTTATTTGATACATTAATAACTTATTATTAATTAAAGTATACATTTTTAATAATGTATAATATAGAGGCTATTTAGCTGATACATTAATAATTATTTTATGCATTAATGTCTAATATAACATATAACTTATTATTTATTTGATACATTAATAACTTATTATAAATTAAAGTATAAATTCTTTTATTAATATATAATATAATGTAATATTTATTGAAACATTAATAATGTAATGTAATACTTTTTTATGCATTAATGTCTACTGCAAATATAAAACTTATTGCTTATTTAATACACATAACTTCTATTATAAATTAAAATATAAATTTCATTAATGTATAATATAATGTATTATTTAGTTGACACATTAATAATGTAATGTAATAATTATTTTTTATACATTAATGTCGAATGTAACATATAACTTATTATTTATTTGATACATTAACATCATCACATTGGGACAACATGATATTTGCATCATATTAAGATGACATGATATTTTCGTCACATTGTGATGGAATGATATTTGAGTCACATTGTAATAAGGAAGCCATATTCATCACAATGTGAAGATAAGGCTATGTTCGTCACATAGCCACAATAAGGCTATGGTCCTCACATTGCAAAGATAGGATATTTGCATCAGATTGTGAAAACATGATATTTTCATTACATTGCGACGACATGAAATGTTCATCACATTGTGACAATGAGGCTATGTTCATCACATTGTGACGTCAAGGCTATGACAAGGATATGTAAATCACATAGAGGCGAGAAGGCTATGCTCGTGAAATTGTGATGACAAGACTATGTTCGTCACATTGCAATGACAAGGCTATGATTGTGACATTGCAGTGACAAGGGTATGTTTAGAACATAGCAACGACAAGGCTATGTTCGACAGATAGCGACAAGAAGGCTATGTTCATCACATTGTGATGATAGAATATTTGCATCGCATTGTGAGGACATGATGTTTTTATCACATTGAGACGACAACACTATGTTCATCACATTGCAGGATATCTTCGTCGTAGTGGGACGATAAGGCTATGTTATTCACTCTGCGATGATAGGGATATGTTCTTCAGAGTGTGATAACAAGGCTTTATTTTCCATGGTGCAATGATAAGGCAATGTTCATCACATTGTGACAGTGAGGCTATGTTCGTCACATTGAAAAGACAAGGCTATGTTCAACACATTGTGACAATAAGGCTATATTCATCACATTGTGATGACAGGATATTTGTATCACATTACGGGGATAGGATATTTGTGTCACATTGTGATGACGAGTCTATGTCCATGACATTGCAACGAAAAGTCTATATTCATCATAGTGTGATGATATGGAATGTTGATCACATTATGATGGTGGGGCTATGTTTGTCACATTGGAATGACAAGGCTATGTTTGACACAATGGGACGTTACTATGTTTTTCAGATTGTGATACTACTATGTTCATCACATTGCAACATTACTATGTTAGTAATTGGGACGATGCATTAATAATACATTATTAAAGTATTAATACATTAATTGGCAATGGCCATGGTTCACTATGGTTGACCATGACCAATGTTAAATTTTGTTGAACATGACCATTGTTAACTTCCCTAGAACTTCAGTATACATGATCTTCACTATGGTTGACCTTGGTTAAGCATGGTTTACAATGGTTAACCATGTTTGACAATTGTTTTCTGTAGAAGATCGTGGCTAGCCATGGCCATCACTATGGATGGCATTAATACATTAATGTATATTGTAAAGTATTAGTGCATTAAAACATTAATAAAATAGTAATACATTATTAAAGTATTAATACATAAATAATGCATCATTACAATAATGTAATGTCTAAATTAAAGTATTGATTTTCATTAATGTATCATGTAACTTATTAATTAATTGATACTTTAATAATGTATTGTATTAATTTATTAATACATTATTAATTAATACATTTCTAAAGTATTAATAAACCAATACACTCATACATTTTAATAATACATTAATAATGTAGTAATACATTGACTTTACTAACCTTAGTAATACATTATTAGGACCTTAATGACCATACTAATACATTAAAAAAGTATTAATACATAGCCTTATTAAAGAGCCTAGGTCGAACATAGCCTTAGTAAATAATCTAGGTTGAAAATAACCTTAATGGATTAATTGGGATGATGTTATGTTTGTCACACTGCGACAAGAAGGCTATGGTTGTCGCATTGCGACAATATGATATTTGTGTGACATTACGATGATAGGATATTTTCATCATATTGTGATGACATGATATTTGCATAACATTGTGACAAGGAGGCCATGTTCATGACAATGTGATGACAAGGTTATAGTCATCGCATTGCTATCACATGATATTTGTGTGACATTGTGATGACATGATATTTGCATTGCATTGTGATGAGGAGGCCATGTTCATCAGAATGTGACAAGAAGGCGATGTTCGTCACATTGCAAAGACAATACTATGGTCGTCGCATTGCGATTCCATGATATTTGTGTCACATTCTGATGAAAGGATATTTGCATCAAATTGCGACAACATGATATTTGCGTCACATTGCAACATTATATGTTCGTCACATTGCAACACATTATGTGTTGCAACATTTGCGTCACATTGCAACATGTTGGTCACATTGCAACACATCAAATATTCATGAAACATTATATGTTCATCATATTGCGTCACATTGCAACATGTTGGTCACATTGAAACACATTAAATGTTCATGCAACATTATATGTTCATCATATTGTGTCACATTGCAACATTATATGCTCATCATATTGCGTCACAACGTTATATGTTCATCATATTGCATCACATTGCAACATTAATATGTTCGTCATGTTGCGACATAACTATGTTCGTGACATTGGGACATTACATTGTTTGTCAGAATGCGACATTACTATGTTCATCGCATTGCGACAAAAGGGATGTCTCTTCAGATTCCAACAACAGGGAAATGCTCATCACATAGAAACATTGCATTGATTGTGAGATTGTGACATTACTGTGTTCGTCACATCAATGTTAATGTGTTCGTCACATTTCAACATTACTATGTTTGTCACATTTCAATATTACTATGTTCGTCAGGTTGCAACATTGGGATAAGTTTTTGCATCACATTGTGACAACGAGGCCATGTTCATGACAATGTGACGACAATGTTATAGTCATCGCATTGCTATCACATGATATTTGCATGACATTGCGATGACATGACATTTGCATCGCATTGTGATGAGGAGGCCATGTTCGTGAGAATGTGACAAGAAGGCTATGTTTGTCACATTGTGAAGACAATACTATGGTAGTCACATTGCGATGCCATGATATTTGTGTCACATTGTGATGAAAGGATATTTGCATCAAATTGTGACAACATGATATTTGTGTCACATTGCGACATTTTATGTTCATCACATTGCAACACATTATGTGTTGCAACATTTGCGTCACATTGCAACACATTATGTGTTGCAACATTTGCGTCACATTGCAACACATTAAATGTTCATGCAACATTATATGTTCATCATATTGCGTCACATTGCAACACATTAAATGTTCATGCAACATTATATGTTTATCATATTGCGTCACATTGCAACATTATATGTTCATCATATTGCGTCACAACATTATATGTTCATCATATTGCATCACATTGCAACATTACTATGTTCGTGACAATGTGACATTACATTGTTTGTCAGAATGTGACATTACTATCTTTGTCACATTGTGACAAAAGGGATGACTCTTCATATTCCAACAATAGGGCAATGTTCATCACATAGTGACATTGCATTGATTGTGAGATTGCGACATTACTATGTTCATCACATTGATGTTAATATGTTCGTCACATTTCAACATTACTATGTTCGTCACATTTCAATATTACTATGTTCGTCAGGTTGTAATGTTCGGATAAGTTTTTAGTATGGTCAACATTTCAATATTACTATGTTTGTCAAGAGAAATATATTTTTTGTTTGAAGTTGGTCATGTTGTTTACATTGAAGAGTGTGTCACATAGCCACATTTAGAGAGCAATAATTTTATGAGGTTGACATTGATATTTGTGACATACAAGAAGATGACATTGAATTAAGGAGTAAAAATGTGAGAGATTAAGTTTCATTTTCATAAATTAAGAAGTAAACATTAAAATTAAGCCATATTGTGACATATTAAATGTAATAAGATGAAAAACTTGAATGGATTGAGCCATATTGACAATTATTGGGTTGTCTTTCCATTTAAGAATAAATTATTTATCAAAATTTAATATCGTTTAACAATAAAATATTTGTCAAACCGATATAGCATTAATTGTATTCAAACATTATAATTCATGGTGTTTATTATTGCTATGAATATTTAAATGCAATGATGTTTATTGATTGTATAATAAAGATTTAAATTCACTAGATCCCCAAGAATTATACTTATTGGTTAGTCAATATTAACATTATATTCATGTAATATTATTAAAATTAATGTCACATTGTTAACATAACATTATTAATGAAATATCTTCAATGTATATTAACATTAATGTAACATTATCATTATTAAGATTACTAATGTAACATTATTGTAATATTAATGTGTCATTAATGTAACATTATTAATTAAGTGGGTACTTGCATAAAATTAATATCATTAATTATAAAACTAATGTTATATAGTTATTGGAAACATAATTATTTATATTCAAAAATAATAAAATTTTATAAAGAAAATGTTTAATTATTTATTTTAAGTTGTCTAAAATTATTAAATCTATCCAATTAAATCTACAAAACTTAAATCTACAAATCTACTATATTATTCTATATTTATTTATAACTTTATTGCTAGATTACTATATGTATTCATTGTTATTAACTTGTTATTGTTATATTATTCTATATTTATTTATTATTTTATTGGTAATTTTTTATATTTATTCATTATTATTAATGGGTTTTACATTAATAGTATATTATCACATTATAAAATTAATACATTAATAATATGACATTATTTGTTTACATTAATATTACATTAGTTTTAAACATTAATAATATATTACATTTAAACATTAACAATATTAATTTACTTATAAGATTATTAATAATATTATTTTGAAGATTAAAATTATTAATATATGATGATTAAATATTAATGTTAATAAATGATCAAGGTTAATATTTAGGAATATTACTTACTTTTAGGATTATTAATAATATCATTTTGAATATTAGGATTATTAATATATGATGATTAAATATTAATGTTAATAAATGGTCTAGGTTAGTATTTAGGGTTAGGGTTAGGTTTTAGATTAGGATTCAAATTTATGAGAGAAGAAGTGTAACTAATAATGTAAAAATAAACCATACAAACAATGCATAAAGTAGTTGATATTATTGATAATAACTTAAGAATAATAACTCAACTTTGCATGCATTTCATCTAATTATTATAGTGCAATTCTTAGCCCTTATTTTCTTACTCTAACTTATTTTACTTATTTCATTAAGCTTTCAAATATAGTTATTAATAATAATATACATATAAAAAGAAATACAATACACACACATAAATTACATATCATTTGAATTTTATAAATAAGTTTATATTATGTGCTAATTAATAATAAAAGTAGCATAAAAAAAATATAAATAAAACATAATCGTAGGCATGAAACATAATCGCAGGCATGAGTTCACATAAAACAAATTCGCACATATAAATTACATATCATTTGAGTTAATCGCAGACATGAGTTCATGTAAAACAAATGTGCGCATATAAATTACATATCATTTGAGTTTTATAAAAAATATTAAATAAATTAATTGAATCGACAGGATTTGTTGATAGTTCAAGGTCACTCGAAAACTGCTTCAAATCACAACAGCCGAGACTGACCACTTGCTCACCTATTTTACATGAACCATGACTGATTGAAGGTGGGCCTGTAGAGTCAGAATATTGTTATCTTCGAGTTGAAAGGTGTTTTTAAATTATTAAAATATAGAATAAATTAATAGAATTGATAAACTTGCTGGTTGGTTGTTATGAAAGTACACAGAAAAGAATATATAATCGCAGGCATGAGTTTATGTATCATGTACCCTATATTGCAAGCATATCGTGTATCCTATATCCTGTAAAAGAATATAAATAATAGCAGGCATATCCTGTATCCTATATTTCCTGAGCATATCATCATACAAATTTTGGGAATATAAATAGAACATAATCAACATTAATCTTAGGCATGAGTTCATGTATCATGTATCCTATATCCTGTAAATTTATTGATTATATCATCATACAAGTTTTGGTGTCTCGAAAACCCTGTGAATATGATTGTGATAACTCGGAAAACTTGGTCAAATTATGGAGTGTACACTGCACATTACAGAGTGACATGAGCCATTGATTATTGAGATACAACTTTAATGGCCGATTGCACCAGAGATGAGACAAACTCCCAACACCATGTTGAAGAAGTGATAGATGTATCCAAAGGTCTCTTGATGCCGCAGATTCATCTATGCAGCAAGATTCAATAATCCAGAGGTTCTGATTTATACACCAAGTTTTATATGGAGCAGGTTCAAAATGCATGAGAAATCTAGGGAAACAACATTGATTAGGGATAAAACATGCTAGATATGCAGTCATCCAACGATCTAGGTATGCAATTATCCAACCAGGTTATGCAATGAATTTCAAACATAGGTAAAGTATAATCAAATCTTAATCAGTGAATGTGGCAATTTGGTGGTGAGAAAGTAATTTTTTAATCTTATTTAGTAAATGTAAAAAAGTAATCACATAAATGTGGAAGTTAATTTATCAAAATCTCATCCATTGATTAGAAAGTAAGACGAAAAATATGTCAGCATCTTCAATTACCAACCTTAAAACTGAAATTTATGATTAAAAAGTTGATTGATCCACCGATTCCAATAAAGAGACGGCGTAATAACAAAATTTTGGTTTTCTTTGTTTTTCTTTAAAGAAATTAAGCATCATAATTATGAGTACATAAGAGACCTATAGGAATGGAGGGAGGGAAGTGTGTATTGTGATCTAGTTTGGTAGAAAATTAAAGTAAGAGTTGTGTAATGTTGTTTTAGTGCAAGTAATTTCATGGCTTAAAGCAGGATCGAATATTATAATAAATACAACGTTTAACATAGATTTATCTTCTCAAATTGTAGAGTATGATGGTCTCTTTTGAGACTTGTATATATATTTTTAGAAACATAAACAATGAATTTATAATTGTGGTAAGAAAATGAATTATAAAATATTGAATAATGTTTTTGAATATAGTTTTTATTTATTGAAAATTTTCATAATTCTAACATTTTTTATATCTTTTAGATGGACATTCTTATTAATATTGTATATATATAAGAATTTTTTATATATATTTTTAGAAACCTAAGCAATGAATTTATAATTGTGGTAAGAAAATGAATTATAAAATATTGAATAATGTTTTTGAATATAGTTTTTATTTATTGAAAATTTTCATAATTCTAACATTTTTTATATCTTTTATATGGACATTTTTTTTTTTTTTTAAGGATATAAGGTATATAACCATGTTGGTGGACATTTAAAAAAATATGTAAATGATAAAATAAATATACAAAAATTGGTAGACATTTAGAGTATAAACAGTACTAGTGTGGGGTTATTTAAAAAAAAAAAACTTTATATTTATTTCGATTTAATAAAATTGTTGAAATTAGTACGGTCTCTTCTACTACCTAGTATAACTTATTTTAAAATGGTTAAGCACAAAAAATTATAATATAAATAAAAGAGGTATGTATTTTAGGATTCTCATATATGTCAAGACAAAAATACATTAAAAATAGTAAACAATGTTAATTTATTTTTTAAATTATATATTTGGAATCTACATATTTGTGTCATCGGAAACATGTTTTTGTATATTGTTATCACACAGTTTGTAGGGAGGAAAAAAGCTTGAAGTTTGTAGGTCAAACTAGCATAACATGAACCTATCCCACCCAATGTCACCACGATGGGGGGGTTCTTTCTCTTTAGGGAGGTTAGGCCTAGGGGAGACGTCCTCGGTAAGATGGAGTTTTGAAGAGGCAAAAGAATAGTAGGTCAAAGACAAGTTTTCCCCCTTCACAAGTTACCACCAAAAGATAGTCCCGGCTAAACAATCAATAAAGATGAATAATAACCAAGTAGAGTCCCTCCTCGAGAACAAAACAACAACAAGATGATATGTGCAGGTCTTGGTTAGCACTTCACGTATATTAATGACTATCTAATATTTAAATAAGCAATTATGGCAATAAATATTGACGAAGCCAATGTTTATCAATATAGCAATGCAAATAATATCACTTCCTCAATAAATACTAAAATGACATGGCATTCAATGTAACAAATCAACACACCATGTAATACATGCCTTTAAATACCATTCAATTGCTTATAAAATGAAACGTTCCTACATCGAGATGAAATAACCAAGGGTGACGTCCGTATTCTAGGGTTAGCACGTTAGGGTTAGTGTAGTTAGAGTTTCAGTTTTGAAAGAAGTTTGAGAGTTTTTTGGATCAAATCACTTCAACACTGGAGGCTTAGATTAGTGCCTTAGGGTTTAATGAAGTCAACAAGAAGGACACAAGAGTTGAAGGAGGATGACTAAAGACTAGAGGGAAGGGGTTTGAAGTGCTGCAATAGCAGGGCTTCAGAGACAAAACCCTAGGGGAGAGAGGCTCACTCCGGTGTTGCTAAAGCAAGGCCTCGTGCTCTCTCCTCCTTCTTTAGATCAATTTGGAAAAATAGATAGCTGAAGATAAAGCAAAGACAACCAAAGCATGAGGGTTTGAAGAAGCAAGGTGTTGCTACAGCAAGGCCTTTTCAACAAACCCTAGAATGGTACAACCCTCGTGTAGAAGAACTAGGCCAAGGACGTCTCACTCTCTTTGGATTATGGATAGTACGAATAGCTCAGGGAGAAGAAGAAATGAGAGTTTAGCTATGGCTAGGCTCTCTCTTCCTTCTTCAATGGCTGAAAATTTCTCTATTAGGGGACATGATACAAGGACCAATTAAATGTGCTTGTCACCTAGGGTTTTGATTCAACAAATTTATAAGTAATATGCAAGAAATTTAGACTAAAACCATTCAATAAGAAGTTTTGAAAAGAAAACACTTACAATTCATGAAGAAATAAGCATGCAAACCCTAGTTGTAACACCTTCCTTCAAGAGAAACACCATAAATGCCAAAAACATCTTCCTTCAACAAGTGCACCTCTCTCAAATTAGACAAAAACCCCAATAGGCGCTAAAATTAGACCTCACTAATGAGTGAGTGACAAATCATGATAAAATGAGGCTAAAAATCCTCAATATATAGTGTATCAATGACCTAATTTACTTTTTTAGGTCATAAAAAGGCCAACAAGGCCATAATACCAAAATCACACTATTTCTACATTAAATGTTCTTTTTAAAACCTAATTGAGAAAAAGGTGAGATGTCACCCCTTCTAAGGGAGACGTTAGCCCATTTTAGGGAAAATGCAGCAATGAAGAGAAAAATGTTAGCCCTCTTTGGGCCTCTCCATCATGCCACACGTGCCAATTGCCCTGTCAAACTGTCACATGCTCAAGGTGATGTCATGAGCTCATAGGTGATGTCCTGGGCCATCTAGGGCAAACGTTTCATTGGAAGTGGGTCAATCCCCCTAGGCCGGGCTCTACCAAAGTGAATCTAATGAAACATCCTCTTCTTCTCCGGTGCAAAACTCCTCACCAACCACCGTCCTGTCTCTGCCACCTGATGGGGTCTCAACATCCATCTGGTGGGATCTTTAGCCCCATAGAGGTGCGAACTGATTATCTCCCCATGTGTACTAGTCCAAATGGTACCTGTCCATCGAGCATGGTCCTGCACATCAAAAGGTATGCCCTCCATGGGCTCATTAGTCACAGAGATCATAGCAATGTCAATCACATTTCATCATTAATATTATTAAACATATGCATAAAAACCCTGATACATCGATCAATAGCTCAAAGACATTACAAAAACCTACAATACAAGATTGGAGAAGAAATACAAGACATCCTATTGGGCTAGTATCCACAAGAAAAGGAAAGTCCCCAAGAAGGTTTCATCCAAGCCATGTAAGTGAGGTGATGTGGCTAGGGGATGTCCAGACACGTGGGTGAAGTGAGAGATAGGGATGCTTAATGTTATCTGTGGGTTCCTTTGTAGAAGGCGAGTTGTACCTGTCATGGAT
>SNQJ01S0050602.1:9806-28945 GCA_010110895.2 Picea sitchensis
CGAGCTTGTTGACTGGTCAGTAACCTTTTGGGGACCAAAAGGTCTTTTTGTGGGGAGGTGTGATCGTAAATCGATCCAGAAGCCTGACAGGGTTTAAAAATGCTCAAAAATGAAAGTGCTCGGAATGCGAGGAAACCAACGCCATTGCGTCCGTCTCGTCTTCCTGATTCTGGTGGTATATTTACTTCATCAAACGGGCTCTGTATGAGCAAGATATCACGTTCTGTCCGAAAAGCCAAACAGGTAAAAAAAAGGGATGACTGTACAGTCCGTACAGTCCGTACAGGCTAACGTGGCAGCTCCTGGAGACGACACGTGGTAGCCTCAGGTGATGACACATGGCAGAGCATGGCAGGTTGGTTTGGCGTACGGATGGACCAATGCAGGGGGTGACACGTGTCACCACTGTAAGGGTGACACGTGGCACGGATGATGTCAGCATCTGATGTGGCAAGATGATGGGGCAGTATGGTAGATGACGTGGCAAGCATGTGGACTAATCAACAATCGACACATGGCATATTTTGGTTGGTTGTTGAGGTGCCACGTGGCCCAGTCATGGGCTGCCACATGGCACCCCGTGATTGGTTCGTGGTTGTGTAAAATTTTGTTATGTCGCCGTGGGTCGAACCCACGACCTCGTGTACGGGCTATGGGCTGGCGGGACCGGGCTAACCACCCAGGCGCCCGTTGGTTCTTGTTAACTATACAGGGCAAATTCTATTTGAATTTGTTTGAAGTTTACGACGGTGGGGGAAAGGGCCGGGGCTTAGCCCCAGCCCTCGACATTGCACACATGACCACGCCATATAACCAACGACGCGGGAGTAATGGTGGATAGGGCCTGGCCCTCGGTTCCCGGGCGGTCCCATATGACCCGGGACCGTTACCACATAGAACGCGCGGGGGTGTTAAACTGTTGAGCCACGGGTCCTATGGTTGCGCCAAGAGACCAGGAGTTAGCTCCGAAAAGGGGGGCCACGCATGGGCGCGTGGCCACATGGCCGTCCAATATGACCAGGAGCGCGCTTATTGGGGGGCCGCGCCCATATTATTGTTGCAAAATGGGTTTTATGCCTAAGTTTTGGCTTTTAGTTGTTATTCAGCCTATTTTTAGTGGATTTTCTCCATTTTTGGGGGATATTGGGCATTTTTGGAGCCCAAATTTTGGGAGGAAGTTGGAGATGAGCAACCAACTTCAAATCTATATAAACCAGGCCTGTTTGAGGCCATGGAAGTCAGTCAGAGTAGAGTTATGTTGAGGAGAATCCAAGCCAAAACCATTTTGATGCAGGGAATCTTTTGAGGAGCAGATGCTGTCTGACCATTTCTGGGAGCTCTGGACGTCCGTTTTGCGTGCCGTTTTCTTTGCAGAGTTCTTGATATCTGGACGAACATGACCAAATTAGTATTGTAGCCAATTGGCACTACAGCGATGTACTTTTGAGCTTTTGGACAGAAATAAAGAAGCCTCCCCCACAGAGACAAAGGCCCAGAGACGTAGGCAAAAGTTGTGCCGAACTCTGTTATCAATATGTGTGTTATGGTTTGCTATCTATTATTTCATTTCAGATCTGCATATGTGTATATGGCTGTCATAATTCCTCTTCTTTCCTCATTCTTTCACTAAGTTTCTCAAATGGTTAATTAAAGCATGCAAAATTAAAACTCAACCATAGTCATTAAAAGATCCTACGGATCAATCACCAAAAAATATTTTCTTGGTGTTACATTCATTTAGAGTAGAAAATATGTCTCTATCCTTAGCCATATGATAAGATGCTCCAGAATCAATAAGCCACTTATCAGAAGTAGAAGTAGAAGGTGTATTGAAGGAGAAACCAGAAGCAAAAAGTGCATGTCCATGAGAAGAAGAGGAAGAAGTAGAATCAATATTGATGTTGTGCTTGTTCATCGCTGCTTCTAAAGTTTCCATCTTCTTGAAACATTTGGACTCATCATGACCATATTTATCACAAAAGTTGCAATGTATGCCAGTCTTCTTATTTTTATATTTTGCTCCTTTGTCTCCATTCGGAGCAAATGTTGTCTGAGTGGGTTTGGGACCCTTATATTGCTTGTTGTTGTGGCAAGGATGTTGCTTCTTGGGATTCTTGGGTTTATCTTTCTGCTGGGAAACTAAGGCTTTGTTATAGGTACTTGTAGTGTTGATCACTCCAAGTTGTACAAGCTTATCTTCCTCTCTAATCAAATCAGCACAAAAAGACTCAAGAGTGGTTTTTTCATAAGCTTTCCCTAGAGCCTCTCTCATGGCATAAAAGTTAGATACAAACACAGAATATGCACTACCTAGCTTAGAAAGAATACGATAGATGCAACACTCTTCCTCCATTTTTATCTTACATTCTTCACATAAAATTCTGAGTGTTTTAAACCTAGATAGATAGTCTCCAAGGAAAGAAAAATCACTTGGACTCAAGGTGAGTACTTGATTTTCTAAATGTTGTGTTCGAATAATATTGAGTTTACCAAACACATATTCAATCTTTTCCCAAGATTCTTCGGGGTCATCAATTTCTTTAAGGTGGTATCTTAAATCAGGAGAGATGGACATTCCGATTAGTCCATGTGATTCGTCACTCCTATTAGCCCATTCAGATTTCTTATCAACATCAGTGGGTTCTTTTTCCTCTCCCAAGGTAATCTGGTACAAGCCTTTACTTATTAATAAATCTTCCATATGAGATTTCCATTGGAACTAGTTGGTGCTAGTAAGAAAAACATTACTTGTAGAAAACACATTAAATATGCAGATAATATGGATTTAAAAACCGAAACTGATGATCTGGATGGAAAGAGATCGAAAAGTTATGCGGTTTTAAAAAAAAAATGGCACTGAAAAGAGACTTCGGATGTGAGATTTATGCCCTTTTAAAAAACGACATAAACGGTAACCAAATGACCACGTGATAGTGTAATCTGCTTTATGAAGTGACCCACTTTTATAAAGAGAAGTGGGGATCACTTTTACAATGAAGTTACTTTATAACGGAAAAGTTGCATGTAAAATAAATAACTCTAAAATAAAATATTAAAGCTACTTATAATGATTCACTTTTATACTTGAAGTGAAATACACTATACAATTTTAGCATGAACTTTTTCAAAAAAAAAGTAACAAAATAGAGACTTGAACTCAAGACCTCTTACTTAATAAGGCAACTTTTAACCAAATGATCTAGCAAAACATATTGTAATGTTCAGAAGGAGGATTGGGGTTGTTTTTGTTGTTGTTGTTGTTAAAGACAACATTGGAGAGCATGCTAAAAAAAAAACTCTTTTCACACAAGGAAAAATTTTTGCTTCTCGATGACAACAAGGGTTAGATCTCGGTTAGCTTACCTGGAAGATGCACCTTTTCCTATCTGTTTCTTATTTTCTGAGATCGCAGATCTAAAAGAGTAGAAACTCGTAAATAAATAATACAAAACCAAAATAAAACCAAAATACTACTCTGCAAAAATTTAAAAAATGCGTATTCAAGCTTTATACCTCTGGATCTGACTGTAATGGCCGTATCTTGGGAAAACATAAACCTTTTCGAGTGAAACGAAAAGTGTTCCTGAATGAAACGCGTTCTCCGGACATAATGGAACAATCCTCTTAGCCCATAAATGTATGAAAATGACAGAAAATGGAGATGAGGAAACTTGGCTTCACGATCTCAATCTGCAATAGGAGCAGGTCTTCAAACAACCTCTCATACCATGTTCGACAACATAGGTATTCCAACAGAGGATGAACACTTTCAGTAACCACTCACATTACCATATCAAATATCAACACACCGCTGTTTTCACGTGGTAAAACCCCTACAGGGAAACATCCACGACCCCAACCAACGTGAGTACTTGGAGCAGTTTATTAATGCAAAAGAAAAAGATTACAGAGAGATTTTACAAGAGAGTTTCTCACAATTGATCATCGAAAAATGACCCTCCATGCTCTTTAAATAGAGATCATGGACCAATCGGGTGTTAAGCCACAAATCAATGGTCGTTAATATCGAGGAGAGTATGAATCGTCGGATCACTCAATTTCGGGGACATATCGCGACCATCGGATTTCCTAACTACAAATGCATACTAATGCATACTAAAGAAACACACTTTTACCTAACGACACATTAGACCAAGTAGACCTTAACTAACTCCTAAGTGTCTAAATATCCTAACAAATACATCCATGAACCCTTAGCGTTTTCTTTACCATTCTTCATAGCATGAGACCACCTATCTAAAAATACTTTTTCATATTCTCCATATGGAAGTTTCAACATGCCATGGTTAAGCAACTTGAACCATTTGGTAGCGTCTTTTGTTAAAATAAAGACTAAAAAATGTCTCCAAGTTTTTGGCCATTTCATATCTTTGATGTATTCTTCAATAATAGGACCATCATATTTTCCTATAAAATACATTTTACTTGCTATAACACAAAATATAACTAGGGTTTTGAAGAAATTTAACTTACTTTTCAATGAAGCTTCTTTATGCGGCTAAGGTTTTGAGGCTGCTAATTTGAAATGATCATAACTCCTTCAATATTGATCAAAATCTCTATTATGACTAAAATTATGAAATTCCATGGTCATTCTACATCTATTGGCACTAGTTTTACTGAAATATGAGCACTATAT
Organism: Picea sitchensis; assembly: GCA_010110895.2. Lineage (NCBI taxonomy): Eukaryota > Viridiplantae > Streptophyta > Pinopsida > Pinales > Pinaceae > Picea > Picea sitchensis. The sequence continues at coordinate 14,467 of SNQJ01S0050602.1, forward strand.
ACAAATATATTTGATATGTAATCCATGTGGTTGTCATTGAAAAAACTCTAAAATAATTGATTTAATATTAGTGATATCTTCACTTCTCTTACTTTGATTTGAATGAGTTTTTTTCTTTTGTTTTGAACTTGGGTATTTTTTTGAGAGGAAATAATATTTACAACTAGTTTCCTTAGATTCTATATAAAAAGTTTCAGAAATGGATTTGAATACCGCCATCCGCCATCCTCTTTTCCTTGAAAAAATTGTGAAAAGAAAAAAAATAATTCACTTCATGCCCAAGAAAGATCCTTGATACCACTTGTAGTAAAATTTGATAGATAAGATATAGAAATCATGAAAGACAAACCCTTAAGCTTGATAATAAACCCTTAACTTAAGAAATACCAAAATACATCCACACAAGAATAGGCACAAGAATATAGAGAAGAACCCTTAAGGTAGGATAACACCATCAAATACTCCTTAAGGAAGGAACCACTCCACAAGCCATGATTGCTACAATACAATAACATCAAAAATCATATTCAATACAAATGATTCTCATGTTTATTTATAATTTTTCATGAATATTCCTAGGGGTACTTCCCTAGGTAACCCAGATTATCCTCCATAGGTATAGTACAATAAAGCATGTTTGATTCGAGGAAATAATCCCCCATTTTTAGTTTCACGTTCTTACACTTACCACCACATTTCATAGAACCTACATTGGCTATGTTGATTTAAAAATTGTGCACTACATGGACATAACAACATGTTTATTTTTCTATTCAATGATGACTGAAATCATGGGTGTTACTGATTTTAATTAAGACAACCAAATTTAAGTCCTTGATATAGCCAACCAAATTCAAGGTTTGGGGATCTCTAATTCTTGACAAAGCATGGATGGAAATTTTGTGTTCCTCACAAGAAGGCCCCATGAGTGAATACTTTATCTAGTATAGTTTCATATAAATTGAGTGCATTCATGTTGTCCTAGGAAATTTCTTGGGCATACTTGATGAAGTCATATCTATGACAAGTAATTTTTGTTTCTTACATCACTAACCTTTCTCAAACTTTTAATCAAAATGATAGTAAAGTCCGTGATGGTAACTTTCCACTACTTCAACTAGGTTCAACATGTGTAAACTCAAGGGATGGGAGGATGTTGGAAGAGGAACAACCCTGGGGGTGGTCATGGAAAATATTTGAGGCATTTGTTATAGGTTGTCACCACTATCTAGGCCTTGTTTATGAGATAAGAGGCCTCCAACCAAGAAGTAGTGTGGGACATCAAGACCCAAGATTTGATCTCCTCCTTAAGATCATTAATAAAACACTCCTTGAAGAAACAATCAGTTATGTATTTTGTGTGGCTTGAAAAACTCTTAAAAGAATCAATAAATTCTTCCATTGCAATGGTTTGGTGCAAGTTGGTTTGCATCCCTAAAAATGGGTATCAATTTCAAACCTAGCATAGAGGGAATTTATAAAATGGGCCCAAGTAGTGACCCCTGCATATGCCTTTCTATTCCATTGCCACCATTACCAACACTCCCAATACAAATATAACACACCCACTCTAAGTTTCAAATTCTTATCTTCAATACCTTAGAGAGAAAAATATTGCTTCAAGTAGCCCACCCATCCTACTAGATCTAAGACTTTGAATTTGTTCAACTCGACCTTAGGCAATTTGTGCATCATATGGATTGGATTGGTATGAAGGAATATACCACTGTGATACCTTCCATCCAATGAAGATTCCCCATGATCCATTAGTTGGAGACGATAAAACAAATTGTGCATTTATATATCCATGGATGATTGGAAGGAGGTAATGAGGTTGGTGATGCTAGTGAGTTTGTCTTTTAGGCTAGGGATATTATTGATTTTTTATTATAAGCCAAAGAGTTTATTGATTTTGTCTTCCAAGTTGTTGACTCATTTCTCCATTCTTATGGCAGTCATGAAACCAATTAGGTCCATTGGGATGGTTGTTGAAGAGCTATACCAACATGATTAGCTTCATGTAAGGATGCTTTTGGGATACATCTCAATATACAATGGTTTTGGGAGTCTGGTTCCACTTGGAGGGTTGTCGAAGAGCTACCAAAATGTGATTAGCTTTGCATAAGGGTTCTTTTGGGGCAGATCCCCTACATTCTTCTAGGAAAATTTGGTCCACCTAAAGAGTTACCGAAGAGCTACACTAACATAATAAACTTTGCACGAGGATTATTTTGTGATAGCCCCCCTGCAATGGTTAGGATAGGCTCCATTTTTTTTAAACTCTTGCTAGAGTATTACTATATTGACAAAATTCTCAAATTCCTAATATTGCAAGTTATGTAAGAATTTTTGTGCATGTTCTATAGAGGATAGGGTTTGAAGGGTCCTCAAAGAAAAGGAGTGGCAAGCACTATAACTCTCTGATATACCTAAATATTCCCAACAATAGTACTCAATTGGTCTTTCACTATGATAACTAAGTAGAATAAACTATGTCCTTAGTTGTATTACTCAATTCCCTGATACAAAAGAGTGATCTTCATGAGTGCTATGCTCAATGTAATATAGTGACATTACGACTTAAATGTTTATGTAAGGAGGGTTTTAGGTGCACCTTGGGGTCTTCTAACATACCCAAGGGTATGTGGAATATTGAATCCATAAACATTATGTATAATGTGGTACTACTCACCTACCCATAGAGGTGTCCAAGGGTGTCCAACCACGAGACCCCACTTGTATTCCATGTGCATGTATGCTTCTCAAATGTGGTTTTCCCCATGAATAACAAATCATTTCATTTAAAGACATTGGAACATGTGAGTAGCCTAAAATAAAATTCTCTAAAAATTGGGCAAAATATAGCACATGAAAGTTCTCTGAGAGCACTTGTAGTGTACTTAATTAGTAGAAACAATAAATTATGAGCAAGATAAAAATAAATATAAATTGTAGAAAGTAAAATAAGTGAAAAAAAGTATTGAACCTACATGTTAACACTTATATTGATAATATATAAATAAATCAATGTTCATGGGCCTCCTTGAGGGGGTAACCTTTTAAATGAGTAGAGATACGATGCCGATGAAATATACTTAACAAAACATTACATAGCTTCTTACCTTTTTAAATTGTTTCTTACTAACCATGCCCTAATCATTTCTGGTCCCATCATTAATAAGTACCAAATGCCTAATGCACCCAATTTAATAAAGATAACCCTTTTACATTGAGTACCTACACACCAACAACCTAATGAGTCTTATTCAAAGAATACTGCCTCATACGTTAATTAATTGAATCCTAAGTACTCCACCAAATCTTGTTTAAGAGGTCATTTTAGTTTTCCTATTGTTTTTCAATCTCTATCTTAATGTTGCAATTTTTTGATTCATTTAAAATTATTTGAACTAATGAATCACCGCTCTCTCTTTTCTTCTTTTGAAATTAAAGGTGATATTAAATATTCTAAACCTTTTATCCAATGCCTTATTGTAAGGGTCTAGAACATCTTAATGAGATACCAACACTGACCAAACAAATATTTCAGATTTCAAATTTCCCACTTCACATAAATGGTTAGTTAATAATGTGTAATTGTTTTTCGATCTCTATCTTAATGTTGCAATGTTTTAATTCATTTAAAATCATTTAAACTAATGAATCATTGCTCTCTCTTTTCTCCTTTTGAAATTAAAGGTGATATTAAAGATTCTAAACCTTTTATCCAATGCCTTGTTGTAAGGGTCTACAAGATCTATCCAATGCCTTGTTGTAAGGGTCTACAACATCTTAATGAGATACCAAAACTTGACCAAACAAATATTTCACATTTCAAATTTCCCACTTCACATAAATGATCAGTTAATAATGTGTATTATAGTAAAATATTTTATTAATTAATAATATACAACCATTATTTATTAAAAAAATATTTATTTTTTCTACATTAATACTATTAATATTTAAATTTCTATTAAAAAATTAAACATTTTTAATCTCATAACTTTACTCCTCACAACACAATTAAGGTGCATGAAGAGTACCATAACCCCACCATGGACATACAAAAAGTATAATGCATTTAAAATATTATTTTTTCTATACTTATATATTAATTTAAATTATGTTATGAGAATTGAAAAACTTTTTTTCACTCCTAACTTTGCATCCCATATCACAGATGATTTTAAGTATAAAAATTTATCTTAAAATGTACAAACTTTGACAAATCTTACTATTCTTTAATACATATAATATTTTTAGAAAAAATAAAAGTTGGAAAAACTTTTTTTTTTAGAAAAAACATAGAAAATTAACAATGAAGGATACTTAGGCCTTGTCTAAATGCTTTACTAAATGACTCTTTTTTTTAGGAATCAAGAAACATAAATCTGTATTAAATAATTATTTTTTGTTGTTTAAAATCCATTGCTAAATATAATGTAGAAATGGAATCAGCATGCTGAAAAACCCTAGAACATTGATACACAATAAAAATCTATATCTAAAAAAGAAGAGTGATAATAAAAATCTATATCTAAAAAAGAAGAGTGATAATAAAAATCTATATCTAAAAAAGAAGAGTGATACCTAGACACTCTCGACCACTAAGTTTAGCAGGGTTACCAAGTAACATATTTCTAACCGTTTCGTGTTTGTTTTGTTTCACTACATTCTAACGTTTCTATGTGACTAGCGTTATGATTTTTTAATGGCCATGGTTGCAGACATAGATGGACTGAGAGATACGAAGCCCATCTATGGGACCATACCTGGAAAAAGTAGGGTGCCAAGCGAAATGGTAAACAAGGTTAGTGTTAATTTTTTTTGTTCATTTTACTCAACCAAACATTTGTAATGGATATTTTGACATCCTTTCAACCTTTTATTCTACATATAGTGTGTTTACTTTGATAGTTGTTCCAGTTACAGTGTGATCTATAATTGCTACATATGTAGTGGCTTTTTTGATACCTCTGAATTTGAGCATATGTATCTGTCAAATGTACCTCTTTCGTTTTACCATATGGGGTCCAAGATTACAGTCTATTTGGGTGAGTAATATTTTCCGTCGATATTAATCAAGCTTTGTACTTTTCTTTTATTCTTATTTTACAACATTGGAGGTTTATAATTATATTTACTGTATCAGGTGGATATAATTCAGCAGAAAGAGCAGCAAGAGCTTGTGATCTTGCAGCTCTGAAATTTTGTGGTTCAACTGCCAAAACAAACTTTCCAGTATGACCTCGATCAAAGGGAAATGGAAAGCACGGATAGGAAGAGTTGCTGACAACAAAGATATGTATTTGGGGAGTTTCGGTAAGTGTTTTATATATTTTAATCTATTTGTAGTTTAGAATATATCCTGATTTGGACATGTTCAAGGAAATGAGGATCATGGTATTGGTTTTAACAGACACAAAGAAGAAGAGGCTGCTGCAGCCTATGATATTGCTTCCATTAAATACAGGGGGCGCAAGGTGATGACTAATTTCGATATCAATAATTATGACCTCGATCAAATACTATGTATAGATTCATGTCATCCCACTGGAAATCATTCAAAGAGTCTCAAACAAAACGATACCTCTGCTACTACCTGTGAGCCCAAAAGATGCCTAGATAAATCATCGTGCTGATGCGCAATTGGATGCGATGAGTTCCAACATGAGTGCCTCTGTAGTGTTGGATGAACATAAACCTGAAAGTCCAGGCAAACAAATCTCTCAACTTTTATTTGAGGCGCCCGTAAATTATCTGATCATCAAATTCTGATGTTCCTCTTCTGCAAAATCAGACAGTGCCCTTGAGCTCAGCTAACGAAATTGGACAAAACAGGCTTCCTGATGGCTTTGTATATTGGTTAGACCCCTTTACTGGTGCAGGATATTACATGCCACAGACGCTGGTAATACCTGTTTTTACTACCAATCTGGAAATGCACCTATAATTTTCCACATGACAATACCAAATCCATTCCTGCAAAATGTTCACTCTCCAACTGGACAGGTTGATATGGCTCGCACGCTAAAATTTCAAAATGTAAAGTGATGGAATCACGAGAACAATCTCTCAGCCATGCTACTGGATACGTCGAACAAATAGCCTCGTACATATTAAATACGTCGCGATTTTTATCTGATGACGTCTCGTGACCCTGTTTATACATTTTGTATTTGCTTACAACTATTGATGTCTTGTCCTGTGATTTCTATTTGGTGGTATGTCATCATGTTTTTTTATGCATTATTAATTTCTGGAGGGACTATAGCCATTGATAATTCGTTGACTTCATATTAGTTTGTCATTTGATCATAAATATTTGCATATTATCTATTGTTGGAATTAGGAATTGAAATCATTCATTTTTATATAATAAAAAATACCATATTTGTCATAATTTGATTGGACAACGGAATGGGGCTCTTATTGTCGGCTTGACTATTCCCAATGTTATATATGTTGGCATATCCAAAGTATTTGATCGTATATGGCCTTTTTGAATTATATATTTTTTTATGCATTGGTTGAAGGTGGATTAATGCTAGCATTAGTTCGGATGTTTAGTTTAACATTTTCTGCTAGGTAAATTTATGGCAATGTTTGATATGCTCGCATATCCAAAGTTTGGCCTTCGAACAAATTCTCTACTGTTTGAACTATTGTTACATAAATTATAATAAAATTTTTGGATATGTCAGATACCTGCCACATTGCATATTTTTTCTGAAATGTTTACAGAGCATTTCTGTCAGACTTAAATGTTTACCTAACATGCTTGGCAGTGTTGAATGTTTACTTGGCAGGCTTGTTACAATACACTTTCTTCCGTTTTATTTATTTATATGCTTCAGTGCCATTGTTGGTTCACTGGTTCATGCTTGTTTTTTGCATCTCCATTGATTTCTTAATTGCCTGTTGTTGTTGTTGTTGTTCTTGTTTGGTTGTTCGTGTTGTTGCAGTTTGCACATTTGGGGTTCTGCAACCACGATTGGAAGTGCATCATTCCTGGTGGGCTGGTTGCTACTTGTTTGTTTGTTCGCTGTGTGTTGTTTATTTTTTTTTGATTCGACTTTGCATGGTTCGGGTCCTGCGACTGTAGCTAGGCCTTTTGGTGCTTCTTAACTGGGTTGTTATTTGCTGCTTGTTCTTGTTTGTGTAGGGTTTGCAATGTTGGGATGCTACATCTACAGTTGGATCTGTTGTTACATTCTTTTGCAGTGGACTCTCCATAAAATACTATTAAGATAAAATAACATACAAAAAAATTTGCAGTCGATGTAAATTGCATCTCTTATGCGTTGAAGCAGAGTTTGTTGGCCTCAAACTATATTTCATAGCTGGCGATGTTTTTTCCATGGTTTATGTCTTACTATGGTTTCATAGTTATGAGAGTAAGTTTTGCTGTGTGAGCGATATAGTTGTTCTCTCCCTTTTTTTCCCTCTTGTAAACTGTGTTTCTGGTTCTATAGTTTCTCATGTTTCTGTGGTCATTCCGACCGACCACCGTTCAGTTGCATACTAAACCATTTTTATGGACGCGGCTTCGCATATAGGTCCTATCGAACTATGGAAGCTCGTGTTCGGTGTATACATCTTGCACCCAGAACTTCCAAGCTCTACAATTCGACCCCACACTCTTCGAAGTCACAATCGTGCCTCTGCCTATGAAGAGTTTGTCTATCCTACCTACCTTTCTATAATTAGTCAAATTTTCAAAGTTTGGTGGGTTGACGCGTTTCCGGGTTCAGAAAATTGAAAAGCATTTGTTGCTCCCGTCCATATCCACTACCTTTCGCCCTTCCCAATAGACATTAATTATGCTTTGAAAAGTCACAACACGCTAGACAGGTTCGAAAAGATTGTCTTTAATAAGCGGAAAGCTCGAGGACGTCTCCCATTAAAATGATTAGACAGGCGAATATTATGGGATCTGGTAATTTCTTTTGCGTGCATTTTGAATTTGCAAAAAAAATAAAATAAAAAAAATGGCTCTTTTGGTTTTCTTAAAGGCTTCGGTATAGTGCATGAACGTGTCACCCACAGAGGCCTTGATGTCATGTCCTTCTTTAATATTGTGCATATCTTAGATGTCAGATTTGAGAATTTGATCAGATATGAGAATGTTAATACATGCTATTAGTCAGTATTCAACGTACATATTCGAAAAGATTGACATTAATAAGAAAAAATATCGAGAACATTTGTCATTAAAACAAATTAATACAAAATCTACGGAAGATCATCTAGCGTTGCTTTTAAATACTTGTTGCCATTTATCTCTATCATCAAAGAGTTTCACTTTAGCATGCGTTCGTTCTAATGGTCTTGGTCATGGACATGTAAAACAACTTAGAGATGCGATTGAGGCCCACATGAAAGAAGAGAGACTGGTTTTATGTGATGTGAGATTTGAATTAAAAAAAAAAACTCTGTTATCCAACAGAAACTCAGAGAGGAGGAAAAAAAAAGAACAAGTATCTTCTGGTTGGTGTTCTCCCTGTATTCGATGCTTTGGTTGGTTGAAAAGGCTGCCTGGAGATTTGTTTGTTGAACTTTTTTGTTTTCTTGCTGGGAGCTGTAATGGATTTTCAGGTCATGTGCAAAATACTTCTTCGTTGAAGTATATATTTTCTTCCAACAATACAGTTTTGGCAAGTGTATCGATTTATGCAGATCACACAAGAATTTCTCTTCCTCGTGGGCGTCACACTTACCGTGGATTGCAAAATGGTCTGTGATGTTCGTAAACAATGCAAAATATTACTCAATTTTGAATGTAACCAGAGGTGGGTAACAAAAACTGTATGGGTGGATAAAACGACATATTATCACTACAAAAGTTTCTATTTCAAAGTTTGTTGAGCTACTTCTGGGTGTGGTAATCGACTTGACAGAAAGCCATATTCTTTGTCAAAGTTTGTTCGGTTTCCTCTGGATGTAGTTGCAGACTCCACATATTTGGCATCACCTTTGAACATTCGAGACCTTTTTGTGGGCCTCCATATTTTCCACCGCTATGACGAAAGATATATTCTGATGTGATCTGCAACATTTGATACATTTGTTAGATTTGTGCTGATGCATTCTACAACATTTGATACACTTTCCAGACCTATGCTGCCCGAAGAAGCCATGTACTTCAACAAAATAAAATTTTGCAGCTGACTTGCATGTACCTTCTAATTTACTATAATAAAACAAAGAAGTCCAACATACAAATCTTCAGGTAGACTTTTCAACCAAACATATGATCGAATACAGGGAGAATAACAGTCAAAACATATTTGAATTTTTTTCCCGTCCCATAACTAATGTCACATAAAATGACTCCCTCGACTTTGAATATGGCCTGGATCACATTTCTAAGTTGTTTCAGATGTCAATGGTCAGGAACATTGGAAGGAAAGCAACTTAAAACCCAAGTTTTCGACGACAAAGGGAAATTAATACTTGACAAACAATGGAATGTTGAATAAATAGCCATTGCAAGCAGGCCATATCTGGAAGAGACAAGCTATTTAAAAAACTGTGATAGATCTAGTTGGCAGCACCAATCAAGTCCAAGATCGGAAATTGATATTCAACTCTTTTTTTATGAATATTTTCAATGTACATATTTTTTCTGGTCCGCGGAAGGCCAAATCGTAATCATTGTGGAAAATAATCACAACTGTATTTTGTAACCCATATTATTTGAATATAGAATCATTGCATTTTTTTTTAAGTGTTTTCCATTCTCTGGTATTTCTTTTCATTTTATTTTGTACCTTTTTTCCGTGTGTGTTGTTAAACATGGACGACAAGATTTTCTTTCTGCTCATCACTACTTCAATTTAAATAAAAGGCTACTCAGTTTGTTGCTTACATTTTACATTTAAGAATAATTTTTCATAGGCCATACTTGTGTGGTGTGGGCCCTATACTTAAAGAAATAAATTGGACGACCCGTCTTGCTTTCATTCTTTAGGTCCCATAAATAGAATGAATTAATGACTTACAACAAGGCAGCTCAAGCGTTGACGCAATGTTCCTTTTCAATATCTTGCATATATTGCATCTTCTTTTGTTGTAATAAATATGAAAACTTCCTCTTGGGAAAAACTTAGCCAATTATCTGGTTACCGGGTCCCGGGTTTGCGGTATTCAACAACTATGTTCCATGTTCCGTCATATACATCTTGCAACCAAAGAGCTTATGTGATCTGCAATTTATGCTTTAAATAGTGATAACTCACCAGGGGTTCGAAAAGATTTGCATTAATAAATGAATGGATGAAGATGCCTTAATTACTTAAATCACACCAAATTTTCATTACATTTAATTTAATTTAGATATTAATGTTTATGGAGAGTCGACGTTTTCTCATGTCATTGCAAGGAATATAAGATGAATAGATGATAAGGAGTTTATCTCGTTGAAACCACAATGCAAATTCATGTTTCTTGTTGTGTTATATACATATTGCAGTCAAAACTTTCGTGGTTTCAACGAAATTTGCGAACCCAAGAGCATCTTGCAAATTGGGAGATCATTTGCATTTGAAACAAAAACAATTCATTGATATATATTACTATGAATACTATTCAAATAAATATCAAAACTTTCTCCAATAATACATATTAGTATGAATACTATTAAAATATATATCAAACCTTTCTCTTGGTCAATACTTAGCCAATTATTTGGCCACCAGGCCCCGGGTTGGCGGTATCCAACACCTATGTCCCCTGTTCTGTCATATAAACCTTATAGCCAAAGAACTTCAATGATCTGCAGTTTATGCTTTTACTAGTAAGAACCCACCAGGGGTTCGAAAGCATTGTCATTAATAAACAGAAAAAAAAAGGTTTTTTGACTGTCAGATACTTATCCCTTTTCCCCTTTTCGTTTTCCCGTGCATTATCGCTTTCTGGTTTTATACTTAGTCGTCTTTCTATGATCGACGGTTGCAGGGTTCGCAGGTTGACATATCTCCATATCGATCTCTATCTTCACATGACGAATCCGATCAACCATTGTTCCATTGCATACTTAGTCAATTGTGTGGCCGCGATTGCCGGGATGGCGCATACAAACTCGCCTTTTCTTCTTCCCGCCTGCTATTTATTTCTGGATATATACTTAGTCGCCTTTCTATGATATCCGGTTCAAGGGTTGGTGGGCTGACATGTCTTCATTTCCATCTATATCCTCACATGATGAATCCGACCGACCGCTGTTCCTTTCCATACTTAGCCAATTTTATGGCCGCCGTTGCCAGATTGGCCCTTACGAACTCGACTGTTTATTGTTCCATTATATACATCTTGAACTCAAAACATATGTGATCTACAATTCCACCACGGGTTACTCATATACATTAACTTTGTTCAAAGTATCTGTCACTGCCTTTCATCCCCACCAACTTCACGTCCTTCCTGATATACATTAACTATGCTCTTACTAGTGACAACTGGACACATTGGTACAAAAGAATTGGAACCTGCTGATCCACTATATACAAATTGACAATCAGACTTTGACATCGTCCCCTCTTCCGTGTTACACATTATGCATTGAAATGTTCCGAACTATACAATTTGGCCGTCGGGGCCTTGCGTCCTTTGGAGAAACCTTGTGACTGTATTTTGGATCCTCGTGTTGGCGGGTTGATGAAAACTCCAAGTCCTAGTCATTGTTTCCTATTCTGGCCATCCCTGTGCTTCTTTCCAGTTATGCAACACCAAAGGTTTAATACTAGAACGACATCATGCAAAAAGTGTAAAAAAATCGTCATTAATAAGCAAAAGTCGGGACAACCAACCATCCCTAGAGAACTTTTCCAAAAACATGCAAAGAAGATAAAGTCCCAACTAGMGTTTCCATGTTCCATACTTGCACACTTTTTCCATTGCGGGTTACCGGATTGACGGCCTCAAAATTGTGATTCAAATTTTCGGCGAGTTGTAAAGAGCGCCTGGAGTTCCACAATGTACAATTTGTGCGCAAGAATGTATAAACATATTAATTCTCTTCCTCCCCCCCCCTCTATTATCCCTTTCTGGTTCTATATTTAGTCGCAACTATATGATCACGACCTCATGGATTCACAAATTGACAACTCTTTATCTATATATTCACACCATGAGCCCAATCAACTATGGTCCCTTTCTATACTTAGCCAATTATGTAATCACCGGGTCCCAGATTTGCGATATCCAACACATATGTCCCATGTTCCCTCATATACATCTTGCACCCAAAGAACTTCCGTGATCTKCAATTTATGCCTTTACTGGTGAGAACTCAGCAGGGGTTTGAAAGGATTTGCATTAATAAGYAAACAATAGATGTTCTTCTCTGAGATACTTAGTTCTTTTTCCGTTGTCTTCTTCCCTGTATTATYGCTTTCTAGTTATAAACTTAGTCACCTGTCTATGATCGCGGGTTCCAACATTGGAGTGTTGACATATCTTCATCTCCATCTATATCCTCACATGCCCCCAATTTCTGGGTTGGCGCTTTCAAACTCTGGTGCTTCTTGTTTCGTGATATACATTTTCCACTCAAATTTTCCGTGATCTACAATTCCACCGCGGACTCCGTCCTTTTTCCTTTTTTTTCCTCCCGTGTATTATGGGACTATAAAGTATGGACATGAGATTTTATGGAGCATGTACGGAGTCCGCATTCCATACGTAGCCACTTTTTGGATCGTGAGTTCTTGGGCAGGCAGGCTCAAAATTGGCCCTCCATTGTTCCGTGCCCTACAAATAGCACCCAGAATTCCGCGATATAAAAATTGACAAGCGGACTTGCGGGCTGGCTGGCTCAACATTGCATATATTTTCAACACTAAATTAGCTCTTACTAGTGACAACTAGAGATAATGGTATGAAACATTTGGCATCACACCCTCTGCAATATAGAAATTGACTACCGGTTTTCAACATCGTCCGCTCTTCCGTGTTACAGATTATGCATTCAAATGTTCCGATTGATACAATTTGAATGTCTGGGACTCACGTCTTTTGGAGAGACCATGTCAGCCTGTTTTGGATCCTCTTGTTGCTGGGTTCACGAAATGTCCAATTCTTGGATACTGTTTTGGGTTGGCCCTTTCAAATTCTGTTGATTCTTCTTCCGTAATATACATCTTGCACTCGAAATTTCCGTTCTCTACAATTCCACCGTGCACTCCACCCTTTTTCCCTTTTCTTCTTCCCGTGTGTTATCGCCTTTTGGTTATATACTTAGTTTCCTTTCTATGATCGTGGAGGCCAAAATTTCCGGGCTGACATATCTTCATTTCCATCTATATCCTCACATGACGAATCCGATCGATCGTCGTTCCTTTCTATACTTAGCCAATTTTATGGTCACGCTTGCCGAGTTGGCACTTTCGAACTCTGGTGCTTCTTGTTCCATGATATACATATTGAACTCAAAAATTTCGTCATCTACAATTCCACCACATATTCCTTGAACTCGCAAGCTTTATTCTACCATGGTTCATAAATGTTTCAAAGTATCTGTCGTTGCCTTCCATCCCCACTAACTTCCTGTCGTTCCTAATATACATTGGTTGTGCTCTTACTAGTGAGAACTCAACACAATGGTATGAAACAATTGGCATACGTGCCTCCGCAATATACAAATTGACTACTGGGTTCACATCTTGTATTCAAAATTTCCGTGATCTACAATTCCACCACAGACTCCTTAGTCCTTTTCCCCTTTTCTTCTTCCCGTGTATTATGGCTTTCTAGTTATATACTTAGTTTCCTTTATATGATCGCGAGTTCCAGCGTTGGCGGGATGGAATATATTTATCTCCATCTATATAATCACATGACAAATCCGACCGACTTCTGTTNCCCCTTTTCTTCTTCCCGTGTATTATGGCTTTCTAGTTATATACTTAGTTTCCTTTATATGATCGCGAGTTCCAGCGTTGGCGGGATGGAATATATTTATCTCCATCTATATAATCACATGACAAATCCGACCGACTTCTGTTGCTTTCCATACTTAGCCAATTATATGGCTGCGGTTGTCGGTTTGGTGGTTTTGAACTCTGCTGCTTCTTGTTCTGTGATGTACATCTTGCACTCAAAACTTCCGTGATCTACAATTCCATCGCGACTCCTTGAAATCACAAGCTTCACGCTACCATGGTTCACAAATGTTTCAAAGTATCTGTCATTGCCTTCCATCCCACTAACTTCTTGTCCTTCCTAATATACATTAGTTATGCTCTTACTAGTGACAACTCCACACACTGATACAAAACAGTTCGCATCCGCCCCTCCGCAATATACAAATTGAATATCGGGTTCCGACATCGTCCCCTCTTCCATGTTACATATTATGAATTGAAATGTTCTGAACGATACAATTTGACCGTCTAGACCTCACGTCTTCTAGGGAGACCTTGTCAGCCTATTTTGGAACCTCGTGTTGACGGGTTCACGAAATCTCCAATTCTTA